>WBZZ01003731.1:0-12500 GCA_019918135.1 Paulinella micropora | reverse complement strand
GCAGTCATCCACGCAGGCGCACATGATATCATGCTGGAGAACGAAAAAGGAGAACGATTGTTCTCAGCCATGACAGCGGCAGAAGCACACCTTCATCATGGGTCTTGATCACGCCTGCGATGAGTGCCTAATTCATCAAATTTTTTAGCTGTAGACCAATCCGTGATCCTTTACATCTTAGATGTTTGTAGACTTATGCTTGCGTATATCTTCAATTTCTACAACAAAATTATCAAGTTCAAACTTAGTAAGTTCGAAAGAAATATCCCATCGAAATTAGGCAAAGGAAGGCAAAAGAATTTCTGGCCGAGTCGATAGTTCCACAACAGGACTTTGCATAATCACATGTACGAGAAGTTAACTTTGTGTCCGAGGTCGGGTTAGTTTTGCAAAACCGTGTATGGAGGAATGCCCTGCAAATTATTTTTTCTTGGGAATCAGTACAGGTTCGTAGACTATCTTCATTAATTTCTGCATGCCTATTTTTGGTGGTCCTTCTGTGCTAGTTCTGTCGTCACATGGACATGCCGAGACAGAAGCAAGGAAGCAAAAAAAGAGGTAACATGGCCATGCGCGATAGAATGGAAGCATATTTGCGCAAAATGTATTTATGCATAGACGTATGTATGTATGTATGCATGCAGATGCGTGCACGTCTGCATGCATCGTTGCATGTGTATATATGCTTGTGGACAGAAGTAATGGCAACTGTATCCGCATGCACACATCCTGCGTACGCATGCTTTGATGTATACATATGTATGGACGCATGTCTATATGTATGCATGTGGATATCTGTATGTGCGTTTAAGAATAATGCATCAGATTTTTTTGTTTTGTACCTGTATCAATATTGGCACACGTATCTGTATAAAAGACATTTATGCATGTTTGCGATTATTGTGTGCAAATGTATGTATGTATGTATGTATGTATGTATGTATTGTGTATACTATATTTCCTCCGTGCTTACGTATGTATGTATGTATGTATGTATGTATGTATGTTTGTATCTTTGAATGTATGTATGCTTTTATTTACGTATGTATGTATGTATGTATGTATGTATGTATGTATGTATGTATGCATGCATGCATGTATGTATGTATGTATGTATGTATGTATGTGTATGTGTGTGTGCATTCATTTTAATAATTGAATTACTGTATCAGATTCAACCCATTGAAACGGAAAGAGCCAAACGCGCACGTCTAGAGGCAATGTTTGGCGATGGGCACATCGTGGACCCTTGCGATGGTCTGGAAGGCAGACAAAATTTAAATGGTTTGAAGGTTTCAGTGGTAGAGTAGGGGTGGTGGTCGTAGTACTTGTATGAATAGTAATAGCGGTACTAGTGGAAGTAAAGCTGCCCGTTGAAGTGCTGGTATAATTATCATTATTATTATTATTATTATTATTATTATTATTATTATTATTATTATTTGGTCAAGTTCTACCATCTGGGCCCTGTCGCCAGTTCGATTCCCGTCGGTGCCACCAGTATTTTCATTGAACATACCGATCCATCTGGACCAGTATTTTCATTGAACATACCGGCCCGTCTGGAAGTGTTGGAACTGCCCTTGCGGGGGTGTCATTAGAGCTTATCGTCAATTCTTCGTACTCCCCTCACGGGTGAGACGATGGAGGCGCATGTGCAGAAATGCATCAGCCATTGACAGAGAAGCACTATTATTATTATTATTATTATTATTATTATTATTATTATTATTATTATTATTGGCCCTGTCGCCAGTTCGATTCCCGTCGGTGCCACCAGTATTTTCATTGAACATACCGCTCCGTCTGGACCAGTATTTTCATTGAACATACCGGTCCGTCTGGAATTGTTGGAACTGCCCTTGCGGGGGTGTCATTAGAGCCTATCGTCAATTCTTCGTACTCCCCTCACGGGTGAGACGATGGAGGCGCATGTGCAGAAATGCATCAGCCATTGACAGAGAAGCACTATTATTATTATTATTATTATTATTATTATTATTATTATTGGACCTGTCGCCAGTTCGATTCCCGTCGGTGCCAGTATTTTCAAAGGATATTTTCTTTGAAAGCATTGGTCTGTCTGGAAGGCTTGGAGCTGCCTTGCGGGGGTGCAGTAGAGCCTATCGTCAAATCTTCGTACTCCCCTCGCGGGTGAGACGATGGGGGCGCATGTGCAGAAATGCATTCGCCATTGACTGAGAAGCACTATTATCATCATCATTATTATTATTATTATTATTATTATTATTATTATTATTATTATTATTATTATTATTATTATTATGGACACCGTGATAGCCCAGTGGTCAAGTTCTACCATCTGGGCCCTGTCGCCAGTTCGATTCCCGTCGGTGCCACCAGTATTTTCATTGAACATACTGTCTATTTCTGGACCAGTATTTTCATTGAACATACCGGCCCGTCTGGAAGTGTTGGAACTGCCCTTGCGGGGGTGTCATTAGAGCTTATCGTCAATTCTTCGTACTCCCCTCACGGGTGAGACGATGGAGGCGCATGTGCAGAAATGCATCAGCCATTGACAGAGAAGCACTATTATTATTATTATTATTATTATTATTAATGGAGGCACATGTCCAGGATCTGGATCTGATGCTATAGTCTGAGGAAGCCTATTATTATTATTATTATTATTATTATCCCTGAAAGGTGTTGGTCAAGGGGATGGGGGTTTGGGGGAGGGGGAAAATGAAAATTGTGTACCCCACCGCCACCCCCACCCACCCCCCCACCATCACCGCACCCATGTCGGAAGAAATCATGGTTTGTCGGAACGAGGAGGAGTTCGGAGCTCATATTTTCAGGGTGGCTAGCCCCAGACTCAATCTTGATGCTGGTAATTTTTTTGGAATTCACGCAAATATTTGCGTTAGGGGAGTGTCCTGAATGCCAAAATTCCTTCTTTTTTTCGCACCCCAATCGGAATAAATCATGGTTTGTGTGAACCAGGAGGAGTTGGGAGCTCATATTGACAGGGTGGCTAGCCCCAGACTTGATGTTGATGCTGATATAAATTCTTTGGAATTCACGCAAATATTTGCGTTATGGGAATGTCCTGAATGCGAAAATTCCTTGTTTTTTTAGCCTATTTTCTGCACCCTCGTCGGAATAAATCATGGTTTGTGTGAACCACGAAGATTTGGGAGCTCTTATTGACAGGGTGGCTAGCCCCAGACTCGATGTTGATGCTGATATAATTTCTTTGGAATTCACGCAAATATTTGCGTTAGGGGAGTGTCCTGAATGCCAAATTTCCTTTTTTTTTTTTTTTTGGCAGTACTTGCCGGTGCTTCCGGCGATTGAACGTACGCTGTCGACGAGGCAGGGGGGGTCCGGGGGGCCCTCCCCCCCGGGAACCCAAGCCCTGTGATTTAAGGTACCCGTTCTGGTCGCGGGTGGCCCCAAGCCTGAAAATTGAGGTCTTTTGCCACCAGGCGCCCTTTGCGGCACCGGCAATTCAACGTATCCTGTCGACGGGAAAGGGGGGGTCCGGGGGAGCCCTGCGATTGTACGTACCCGTTCTGGTCACAGGTGGCACCCACACCTGAAAATTGAGGTTTTTGCCACCAGGCGCCCTTTGCGGCACCTCCGGCAATTCAACGTACCCTGTCGACGGGGCACGGGGGTCCGGGGGGCCCTCCCCCCGGAACCCCAGCGCTGTGATTGTACGTACCCGTTCTGGTCGCGGGTGGCACGCACACCTGAAAATTGAGGTTTTTGCCACCAGGCGCCCTTTGTGGCACCTCTGGCAATTCAACGTACCCTGTCGAAGGGAAAGGGGGGGGGTCCGGGGGAACCCTGCCATTGTACGTACAGGTTCTGGTCGCGGGTGGCACCCACACCTGAAAATTGAGGTTTTTTGCCACCAGGCGCCCTTTGCTGCACCTTCGGCAATTCAACGTACCCTGTCGAAGGAAAGGGGGCGGGAAGGGGATGGGGGGTCCGGGGGGCCCCTCCAAAAGTGAAAAGAAGTGGGCTGGCGGGGTTTGGTGCGTTCGCGCACCGGTAAACCATCCTTTCAGGTGTTGGCGCAGCCCCTAGTTATTATTATTATTATTATTATTGTTATTATTATTAGACACCGTGATAGCCCAGTGGTCAAGTTCTACCATCTGGGTCCTGTCGCCAGTTCGATTCCCGTCGGTGCCACCAGTATTTTCATTGAACATACCGGTCCGTCTGGAAGTGTTGGAACTGCCCTTGCGGGGGTGTCATTAGAGCCTATCGTCAATTCTTCGTACTCCCCTCACGGGTGAGACGATGGAGGCGCATGTGCAGATTTGCATCAGCCATTGACAGAGAAGCACTATTATTGTTATTATTATTATTATGGACACCGTGATAGCCCAGTGGTCAAGTTCTACCATCTGGGCCCTGTCGCCAGTTCGATTCCCGTCGGTGCCACCAGTATCTTCATTGAACATACCAGTCCGTCTGGAATTGTTGGAACTGCCCGTGCGGGGGTGTCATTAGAGCCTATCGTCAATTCTTCGTACTCCCCTCACGGGTGAGACGATGGAGGCGCATGTGCAGATTTGCATCAGCCATTGACAGAGAAGCACTATTATTATTATTATTATTATTATTATGGAGGCACATGTCCAGGATCTGGATCTGAGGCCATAGTCTGAGGAAGCCTATTATTATTATTATTATTTGGACACCGTGATAGCTCAGTGGTCAAGTTCTACCATCTGGGCCCTGTCGCCAGTTCGATTCCCGTCGGTGCCACCAGTATTTTCATTGAACATACCGGTCCGTCCGGACCAGTATTTTCATTGAACATACCGGTCCGTCTGGAAGTGTTGGAACTGTCCTTGCGGGGGTGTCATTAGAGCCTATCGTCAATTCTTCGTACTCCTCACGGGTGAGACGATGGAGGCGCATGTGCAGAAATGCATCAGCCATTGACAGAGAAGCACTATTATTATTATTATTATTATTATTATTATTATTATTATTATTATTATTAAGTAGTAGTAGTAGTAGTAGTAGTAGTAGTAGCAGTAGTATCCCTGAAAGGTGTTGGAGTAGGGGGAGGGGGAAAATGGAAATTGTGTACCCCACCCCACCCCCCGCATTTTCGCACCCCTGTTGGAATAATTCATGTTTGTGGCAACGAGGAGGAGTTCGGAGCTCATATTTGCAGGGTGGGTAGCCCCAGACTCGATCTTGATGCTGATATGATTTTCTTGGAATTCACGCAAATATTTGCGTTAGGGCAGTGTCCTGAATGCGAAAATTCCTTGTTTTTTTTCGCACCAGGAGGAGTTGGAGCTCATATTGACAGGGTGGCTTGACCCAGACTCGATGTTGATGCTGATATAATTTCTTTGGAATTCACGCAAATATTTGCGTTAGGGGAGTGTCCTGAATGCCAGAATTCCTTGTCTTTAAAGCCTATTTTCTGCTCTCCCATCGGAATAAATCATGATTTGTGTGAACCAGGAGGAGTTGGGAGCTCATATTGGCAGGGTGGTTAGCCGCAGACTCGATCTTGATGCTGGTATAATTTTTCTGGAATTCACGCAAACATTTGCGTTAGGGGAGTGTCCTGAATGCCAAATTTCCTTGTTTTTTGGGAGTACTTGCCGGTGCCTCCGGCAATTGAACGTACCCTGTCGACGGGGCAGGGGGGGTCCGGGGGCACTCCCCCCGGGAACCCCAGCCCAGTGATTGTACGTACCCGTTTTGGTCGCGGGTGGCACCCACACCAGAAAATTGAGGTATTGTCCCACCACGCGCCCTCCGGCAATTGAACGTACCCTGTCGACGGGAAAGGGGAGGTCCGGGGGCCCTTCCCCCGGGAACCCCAGCCCGGCGGTTGTACGTACCAGTTTTGGTCGCGGGTGGCATCCACACCAGAAAATTGAGGTCTTGTGCCACCAGCCGCCGTTTGCGCACACCAGGAAGTTAGCGGCTGTTATTTGGTGTCTATGACACTTCTTGATGACCTCTCTTCGAAAATATAAAAATTATAGAGCCGGGTGGCATACACACCGGGGAATTGAGGTTTTTGCGCCACCAGGCGCCGTTTGCGCACACCAGAGGGAGTTTGAGGCTGATGTTTGGTGTATCCGACACCTCTAGGTGCGCTCTCTTCGGAGATAAAAAAGTTTTGGTGCCGGGTGGCACAAAAACCAGAGATTTTAGGTTTTTGTGCCACCAGAGCTTACACTTGCGTCTGCTGGTACCTCCGGCAATTGAACGTACCCTGTCGACGGGAAAGGGGGGGTCCGGGGGGCTCTCCCCCCGGGAACCCTAGTTCGGGGGGGGCGGGGGGGGGAGGTGCGCGAAGCGCACCGCATTCGCGCACGCAAACCATCCTTTCAGGTGTTGGCGCAGCCACTAGTTATTATTATTATTATTATTATTATTATTATTTTGGAGTGTTGACTGTGACATATTTGAGGGAAATCCCGATGAAAAAACCTAGTCACACTTGCTAAACAGAGTTCCAGCCCAATGGCCTCAAGGCGTTAAACTGTGACGCCAACTCATAACCCTTTGGTGGTAGATGCTGGGGAGGAGGGTCGTTGCGCGCGTAAAAGATCTTAAACTCCGCATATGCTGGTTGATAGCCCAGGACCCAGCAGACACCAGATTGTTATGGGTGGGGTTTCGAGGCAGCTCTAGCAAACGCGCTTGGTGTATGCACTTGCACATTCGGTGACTTCTTGCAAGAGGTTGCTGGGACTGCGGAATAACCTCGGCTTAGTGCAGTCTTGCCCTCAGGAGCTCCATCGGTGGCCCCGATCATCAGGCGAGAGACTGACACGGGGGGGTGGAGGACCTCGAACAAGGGTATTGGAGGCTTATGTCCGTTGAGGATATGCCATTAGCTGCATCAGTACGCCTCAGATATAGTAAATCTGCCTTGGAGTGTTGACTGTGACATATTTGAGGGAAATCCCGATGAAAAAACCTAGTCACACTTGCTAAACAGAGTTCCAGCCCAATGGCCTCAAGGCGTTAAACTGTGACGCCAACTCATAACCCTTTGGTGGTAGATGCTGGGGAGGAGGGTCGTTGCGCGCGTAAAAGATCTTAAACTCCGCATATGCTGGTTGATAGCCCAGGACCCAGCAGACACCAGATTGTTATGGGTGGGGTTTCGAGGCAGCTCTAGCAACCGCGCTTGGTGTATGCACTTGCACATTCGGTGACGTCTTGCAAGAGGTTGCTGGGACTGCGGAATAACCTCGGCTTAGTGCAGTCTTGCCCTCAGGAGCTCCATCGGTGGCCCCGATCATCAGGCGAGAGACTGACACGGGGGGGTGGAGGACCTCGGACAAGGGTATTGGAGGCTTATGTCCGTTGAGGATATGCCATTAGCTGCATCAGTACGCCTCAGATATAGTATTATTATTATTATTATTACTATTATTATTATTATTATTATTAGGACACCGTGATAGCCCAGTGGTCAAGTCCTACCATCTGGGCCCTGTCGCCAGTTCGATTCCCGTCGGTGCCACCAGTATTTTCATTGAACATACCGGTCCGTCTGGAAGTGTTGGAACTGCCCTTGCGGGGGTGTCATTAGAGCCTATCGTCAAATCTTCGTACTCCCCTCACGGGTGAGACGATGGAGGCGCATGTGCAGATTTGCATCAGCCATTGACAGAGAAGCACTATTATTATTATAATTATTATTATTATTATCATTAGTGGCACCGCGATAGCCCAGTGGTTAAGGTCTACCA
The DNA here is from genome assembly GCA_019918135.1 of Paulinella micropora. Taxonomy (NCBI): domain Eukaryota; phylum Cercozoa; class Imbricatea; order Euglyphida; family Paulinellidae; genus Paulinella; species Paulinella micropora. Next base: position 4,773 of record WBZZ01003731.1, on the reverse strand, counting down.
TCTGGGACCTGTCGCCAGTTCGATTCCTGTCGGTGCCAGTATTTTCAAAGTGTGTTTTCTTTGAAAGTATTGGTCTGTCTGGAAGGCTTGGAGCTGCCTTGCGGGGGTGTCAGTAGAGCCTATCGTCAAATCTTCGTACTCCCCTCGCGGGTGAGACGATGGAGGCACATGTGCAGAAATGCATTCGCCATTGACTGAGAAGCACTATTATTATTATTATTATTGTTATTATTATTATCCCTGAAAGGTGTTGGAGTAGGGGATGGAGGGAGCGGGAAAATGGAAATTGTGTACCCCCCCCCCCCCCCCGCATTTTCGCACCCCTGTCGGAATAAATCGTGGTCTGTGGGAACCAGGAGGAGTTGGGAGCTCATATTGGCAGAGTGGCTAGCCCCAGACTCGACCTTGATGCTGGTAATTTTTTTGGAATTCACGCAAATACTTGCGTTAGGGGAGTGTCCTGAATACCAAAATTCCTTGTTTTTTTAGCCTATTTTCTGCTCTCCCATCGGAATAAATCATGGCTTGTGTGAACAAGGAGGAGTTGGGAGCTCATATTGACAGGGTGGCTAGCCCCAGACTCGATGTTGATGCTGATATAGTTTTTTTGGAATTCACACAAATATTTGCGTTAGGGGAGTGTCCTGACTGCCAAATTTCCTTGTTTTTTAGCAGTACTTGCCGGTACCTCCGGCAATTGAACGTACCCTGTCGACGGGGCGGGGGGGTCCGCCCCCCCCCCCCCCCCCGGAACTCAAGCCCTGCAATTGTACGTACCAGTCTTGGTAGCGGGTGGCACCGAAACCAGAAAATTGAGGTTTTTTTGCCACCAGGCGCCCTCCAGCAATTGAACGTACCCTGTCGATGGTGCAGGGGATGTCCGGGGAGCCCTCCCCCCGGGCCCAGTCCGGCGATTGTACGTACCTTTTTTGGTCGCGGGTGGCACCCACGCCAGAAAATTGAGGTCTTGTGCCATCAGCCGCCGTTTGCGCACACCAGAGGGAGTTAGCGGCTGTTATTTGGTGTATCTGACACTTCTTGATGAGCTCTCTTGATTTGCGTTGGGGGAGTGTCCTGAATGCCAAAATTCCTTTTTTTTGGGGGGGGGCCTGTTTTTGCACCCCTTGTCCCTATAAATCATAGTTTGTGGGAACCAGGAGGAGTTGGGAGCTCATATTGACAGGGTGGCTAGCCGCAGACTTGATGTTGATGCTGATATAATTTTTGTGTAATTCGCGCGAATATGTGTGTTAGGGGAGTGTCCTGAATGCCTAAATTCCTTGTTTTTTGTGAGTACTTGCCGGTACCTCCGGCAATTCAACGTACCCTTTCGACGGGGCAGGGGGTTCCGGGGAGCCCTCCCCCCGGAAACCCAAGCCCTGCACTTGTACGTACCCGTTGTGGTCGCGGGTGGCACCCAAACCGAAAATTGAGGTCTTTGTGCCACCAGGCGCCGTTTGCGCACAACACAGGGATTTATCGGCTGATATTTGGTGTATCTGACACTTCTTGATGAGCTCTCTTCGAAAATATAAAAGCTGTGCTGCCGGGTGGCGTAGAAACCAGAAAATTCAGGGTTTTGCGCCGCCTGGCGCCGTTAGGGAGTTTGAGGCTGATGTTTGGTGTACTCGACACCTCTCACCGCTCTCTTCGGAGATCCAAAAGTTTTGGTGGCGGGTGGCACAAAACCAGAGATTTGATGTTTTTCTGCCACCAGAGCTTACACTTGCGTTCTGCTGGTACCTCCGGCAATTGAACCTACACTGTCGACGGGGAACGGGGGGTCCGCCCCCCCCCCCCCCCCCCCACCCCGGGAAGCCCAGCACGGCAATTGTACGTACCCCACGCGAATTAGCCGGCTCTAAAATGAATGGCTGAGAATGCTCCAAGGCTCTGAGGGTTGTGCAGGAAGGGTTTATGCTTGTTACCTCCGGCAATTGAACGTACCCTGTCAACTGTGGAAAGGGGGGGGTCCGGGGGGCCCTCGCCCCGGGAACCCCAGCCCTACAATTGTACGTACCCGAAGCGAATTCGCCGGCACCAAAATGAATGGCTGAGAATGCTCCAAGGCTGTAAAAGTTGTGCATGTGCAAATGAAAGGAAAAGCGACCTTGGGAAGAGGGGGGGGGGGGGGGGGGTCGGGGGGCAAGCGCATCGCAAACCATCCTTTCAGGTGTTGGCGCAGCCCCTAGTTATTATGATCTCCCTGAAAGGTGTTGGAGTAGGGGGCGGGGGGTTTTGGGGGGGACTCGATGTTGATGCTGGTGTAATTGTTTTGGAATTCACGCAAATATTTGCGTTAGGGAGTGTCGTGATTGCCAAAATTCCTTGTTTTTTTTCATCCCATTTTTGCACCCCCGTCGGAATGAATCATAGTTTGTGGGAACCAAGAGGTGACAGGGTGGCTAGCCCCAGACTCGATGTTGATGATGATATGATTTTTTTTGAATTCGCGCAAATATTTGCGTTAGGGGAGTGTCCTGAATGCCAAAATTCTTTGTTTTTTTTCGCACCCCTGTCGGAATAAATCATGGTTTGTGTGAACCAGGAGGAGTTGGGAGCTCGTAATGACAGGGTGGCTAGCCCCAGACTCGGTTTTGATGCTGATAAAATTTCTTTGGAATTCACGCAAATATTTGCGTTAGGGGAGTGTCCTGAATGTTCTTGTTTTTTAGCCTTTTTTTTGCACCCTCGTCGGAATAAATCTGGGAACCAGGAGGAGTTGAGAGCTCATATTGACAGGGTGGCTAGCCCGAGACTCGATGTTGATGCTGATATAGTTTTTTTGGAATTCACGCAAATATTTGCGTTAGGAGAGTGTCCTGAATGCCCACATTCCTTGTTTTTTGGGAGTACTTGCCGGTACCTCCGGCAAGTGAACGTACCCTGTCGACGGGGCAGGGGCGGTCCGGGGAGCCCTCCCCCCGGGAACCCAAGCCCTGCACTTGTACGTACCCGTTGTAGTCGCGGGTGGCACCTAAACCAGAAAATTGAGGTCTTTGTGCCACCAGGCGCCGTTTGCGCACACCGAGGGATTTAGCGGCTGATATTTGGTGTATCTGACACTTCTTGATGAGCTCTGTTCGAAAATATACAAACTGTATTCCGGGTGGCGTAGAAGCCAGAAAATTCAGGGTTTTGCGCTACCAGGCACCGTTCGCGCACATCAGAGGGAGTTTGAGGCTGATGTTTGGTGTACCCGACACCTCTCGGTGAGCTCTCTTCGGAGATCCAAAAGTTTTGGTGCCGGGTGGCACAAAACCAGATATTTGAGGTTTTTGTGCGACCAGAGCTTACGCTTGCGTTCTGCTGGTACCTCCGGCAATTAAACGTACACTGTCGACGGGGAAGGGGGGGTTCGGCCCCCCCCCCCCCGGAACCCCAACCCGGCAATTGTACGTACCCCACGCAAATTAGCCGGCACCAAAATGAATGGCTGAGAATGCTCCAAGGCCCTAAGAGTTGTGCCGGAAGGGTTTATGCCGGTTACTTCCGGCAATTGAACGTACTCTGTCAACTGTGGAAAGGGGGGGTCCGGGGGGCCTCGCCCCGGGAACCCCAGCCCCGCAATTGTACGTACCCGAAGCGAATTCGCCGGCACCAAAATGAATGGCTGAGAATGCTCCAACGTTATGAAAGTCGTGCATGTGACAATGAGAGGAAAAGCGACCTTGGGAGGCGGGGGGGGGGTTCGCGCCCCGCACTTCGCAAACCATCCTTTCAGGTGTTGGCGCAGCCCCTAGTTGTTATTATTATTATTGATATTATTATTATTATTATTATTGGTCTGTCTGGAGGCTTGGAGCTGCCTTGCCTTCGTACTCCCCTCACGGGTGAGACGATGGAGGCACATGTGCAGAATTGCATTCGCTATTGACTGAGAAGCACTATTATTATTATTATTATTATTATTATTATTATTATTATTATTATTATTATTATTATTATTATTATTATTATTATTATTGATTCCCGTCGGTGCCACCAGTATTTTCATTGAACATACCGATCCGTCTGGACCAGTATTTTCATTGAACATACCGGCCCGTCTGGAAGTGTTGGAACTGCCCTTGCGGGGGTGTCATTAGAGCTTATCGTCAATTCTTCGTACTCCCCTCACGGGTGAGACGATGGAGGCGCATGTGCAGAAATGCATCAGCCATTGACAGAGAAGCACTATTATTATTATTATTATTATTATTTTGACACCGTGATAGCCCAGTGGTCAAGTTCTACCATCTGGGCCCTGTCGCCAGTTCGATTCCCGTCGGTGCCACCAGTATTTTCATTGAACATACCGGTCCGTCTGGATCAGTATTTTCATTGAACATACCGGTCCGTCTGGAAGTGTTGGAACTGCCCTTGCGGGGGTGTCATTAGAGCCTATCGTCAATTCTTCGTACTTCCCTCACGGGTGAGACGATGGAGGCGCATGTGCAGAAATGCATCAGCCATTGACAGAGAAGCACTACTATTATTATTATTATTATTATTATTATTATTATTATTATTATTATTATTATTATTATTATTATTATTATTGGACACCGTGATAGCCCAGTGGTCAAGTTCTACCATCTGGGCCCTGTCGCCAGTTCGATTCCCGTCGGTGCCACCAGTATCTTCATTGAACATACCGGTCCGTCTGGAATTGTTGGAACTGCCCGTGCGGGGGTGTCATTAGAGCCTATCGTCAATTCTTCGTACTCCCCTCACGGGTGAGACGATGGAGGCGCATGTGCAGATTTGCATCAGCCATTGACAGAGAAGCAC
>WBZZ01003730.1:0-54203 GCA_019918135.1 Paulinella micropora | reverse complement strand
AACAACATAGCATCGGAACCAGTGGGAAGAGGCCCAACCACCTCCTCTTCCCGTGGGGTGCCATATTGTGAACCCCTCCATAATAATAATAATGATAATAATAATAATAATAATAATAATAATAATAATAATAATAATAATAATAATAATAATAATAATAATAATAATAATAATAATAATAATAATAATAATAATAATAATAATAATAATAATAATAATAATAATAATAATAATAATAATAATAATAATAGTGCTTCTCTGTCAATGGCTGATACATTTCTGCACATGCGCCTCCATCGTCTCACCCGTGAGGGGAGTACGAAGAATTGACGATAAGCTATAATGACACCCCCGCAAGGGCAGTTCCAACACTTCCAGACGGGCCGGTATGTTCAATGAAAATATTGGTCCAGACGGATCGGTATGTTCAATGAAAATACTGGTGGCACCGACGGGAATCGAACTGGCGACAGGGCCCAGATGGTAGAACTTGACCACTGGGCTATCACGATGTCCAAAATAATAATAATAATGATAATAATGATAATAATAATAATAATAATAATAATACATGTAAATTAAAAAAAAGTTTAAAAAAAAACTTCTTGCTTCTGATTTCTATTTCCACACTGTGACTTCTTTTACTTAGAGCAACCTTGATAATTCTAGGTAATATAAATGAAACTTAATACGAAATCAGAAGCACGATTGGAGAGAATGCCATCTAGGATGAAAAAACAGCTGAAAACGTATCTCTTCACGAATACATACAAGTAATATATGCACATATTTACATGTTCAATATTGTAATAGGTCCGATCTTATACATTTGTCTAGGCTAGGCTAGGCTAGTAAGGGTAACTGTTTTTTCTTATTCAGCCAACGGGGAAAACGATAAAAATAACCCGATAATGATGCAGTGTTTGCAATCATAACCGCGTTAAATTTATGTTTTAACCCGAATTACAGCTTCAACATAAGAGTGGAGAGCAGAAAGTATTACACAAATCGCAAAACACGAGGCTTTTTTGATTTAACTAGGTAATCCTGATCCACTGTTTTGCAGGAAAATTACAACCCTAATTTTTCAATTGGGAAAAGTTCCGACATGGTTCGAGAATCGAACCTGGGGCATAAAATGCTAGGCTAGTAAGGGTAACTGTTTTTTCTTATTCTGATTTCTCATTACATATTCTGATTTCTCATTACAAGTCTAAGCTCGCTTCTGATTTCTCTTTCAAACATACATATTTCTCTTTGCAATAGTACAATGTGTCATTAAAACTCCGTACTTACATAAGGTTGAAACATATACACACAGACTGACACGTGCACACATACTAGTACATACTTACACATACACAAAGATACACACACAAATATCAACGCACCAACACACCTACACCCACCCACCCACCCACCCACCCACACACACACACACACACACTCACAGACACTCACAGACACTCACACACACAGACACAGACACACAAACACACATAATAGTCATAATGCACACATAACACACATAATACACAATATAAGTACTAATATAAATAATGCATGCACAATACATACATACATACACCCATAATACACATTGATATGTTTTGTAAAATTCTTTGGAAAATTCTTGGTGGGAAGTTTGGGCCGCTGACCCGGCGATTTTGGGGAGCTGGTCGTGCACATTTGGCTGTTAGCGAGAAGTTCCACGTGCCACCCGCCACCCCACCCTTCGTCTTGCGTGTCCCTAGAGATTTTCCTAGCTTGTCAAGGTGAGTTGGGGTTGTGGTCGTCGGTTGGGCGAGGTGATTATAGGAGATTGGTTTTCTGTTGATGCCTGAAGATTCTTTATTAGTCCGCATGTTCAAAATTAGTTGTTTCAATGCTATTAGTGATGCTTGTAACAATTGGGTTACAAGATTATTTAGAGATGTTAAGAGGTTGTTGCCTTGTACCGCAATTCAGGATTCTTTTGTTTTTATTAAGAAATCTTCTAAGTCAAAGTTAAAAAAGATTATTCATGATTGTGAACAAAAAGATTAATTATATTGGAGAGAGAAATTACGCGTGTCTCCTTTGTTTATTTATAAGCGTGTGAAAACGGACTTAGAAATGGAGTTTTACTTACAAGGTCGTAATTATGAGGGGGGAAGAGGTTAGTATCTTTGGCAAGAGCGGGTTGTTTGAGGTTTGGATTGTCTGATCGTGGTTTTGGTTCCCCTGTTGATGTGATTTGTGATATTTGTCATAGTAAGATTCATCATGAAACTCATGTTTTTCAAGATTGCATTCCTTGTTTTTCTACCTTGCTCACTTTACAGATTCAATGTTTTGGTTCTTGTCTTTCATGGAATAGTTTGACTTCTTTAGATCAGTGGATACATCTTTTACACTCAACATGTCTGAACTCGTTACATTCTGTTAATGCTATGAGGTTGTTTCTGAGGAGATTTTATAAACAAGTCCAAAGACTAACCAGGGGTCTTGCTTCTGGTGCTGTAGGATCATAGTCCTCGACAAGGGGACTGCCATCCTATTTTACTACTACTACTACTACTACTACTACTACTACTACTACTACTACTACTACTACTACTACTACTACGACAAAAAATTATATTTTGCTGCGCAAGCTTGCAAAAACTTCATTTCACATCATACCATACATTCCATGAGCGCTCCCCTCTCTCCTAGGTCTCTTTGTGTTGGAAATACACAAGACCTAGATTGTGCATAATATTTTTGTGCGTATATTGTGCATGGAATATGCGTGATTGTGCATGATGTGGCGATGCATTAGATGTAAATTTGTGTGAGTTATGATATCGAGTGTGTGGGTGTATATTATTTCTCATCCCTCACTCACCATCCCCCAAGCGAAAAGACATTATAACTAAACATTCGACAATCTTGGGGGTATCCCTTTTTCCGAAATTTTCCATGAAGTATATGGACTTTTTTGAAAACGTGTGGAAATGAAAGGAAATCAATTCACTGATTGCAGAACATATAAAAATAATATTAAAACATGTTTTTATTAATTGTAATACACTTTAACTTCATCTTCAGAGTTGGGCAGGAACCGGTCCGACACGGTAATCTTTCTCCTTTTTCATAGTCCCGGCTACTATGAATCTATGATGATAACAATGCCCAACATGCAGAATTTGCTTTTAAGTTTGTTTATCTTTGTTTACATTAAGCATTTTACTTTATTATGATAATAAACATTGCTTTTACCTACAATAAATTCCCCCCGGGGGGGGGGGGAGGGGGGAGGGGGGAACGGGGGAGGAAGAGAAGTGCGATGTCGCCACGCAAAATACATAGATTCTACAACAAAATTTCTTTAATTACTAAAAAAAATAATAAATCTAACTCCGTAATATCATACTAACTAAATTAGAAGTTTGTTTAACTCTTGCACGCGACAAACGTTCTTAATCACGCTTTCGACCATAACAAACCTGCCAGTGCAAAAAATTACGATTAATACTACACTACTACAAAGAAAAAAAACACAAAACAAATTCAAACATCTTTCAGATGAAGGAGAAAAGTGAAAGCTATGCAAACTACCTGGTGCGTGCATTTGAAGTTAGCGCCGAGTCAGCGCAAGCGATGCTAAAACAAACTCCCATGCGTTAGGTGAGCTGGGAGCGGTGAGACCGGTGCCGCGTTGGGGGGTGGAAGGTGAGTTACCAGCAGACAGAGCGCCAGCTGCCATCCGCGCGATGAGATCCTCCAGCAAGCTTTCTCTCTCGCTCTTACTATTTTTGTTGTTGTTGTTGTTGTTGCTGTTGTTGTTGCTGATGTTGTTGTTGTTGTTATCATTATCATCATAGTTTTTCTTGTTCTTGTTATTCTTCTTCATCTTCTTCTTCACTCTCTCGTTCTCTTCTTCTGAGCTTTCCTCCTCCTCCTCCTCCTCCTCCTTCTCCTTCTTCGAATTCTTCCTCTTTCTTCTCTCCTCTTCCCGTTGTCGCTTCTCTTGCGCCTCTTTTTCCTTCCGATCTTGCGCTTCTTTTTTCTTCCTTTCCTCCTCTCTCAACTTTCTTTCTTCTGCTAGCATTTTCTTAATGGATGCGGCTTGTTCTGACATTGCCTTGTTCACAAGATCCTGAACGACTTCTTTCGACACGCCGGCGGACGAACTACCCTGAATACAATACCGGTCGCCGTTGTTTTGAAAGAAGTCGTTCATTTCTTGCGAACAAGGCAGTGGCAGAACAAACCAACAGCAACGACAACAACAACAACAAAGAATAATAATAATAATAATAATAATAATAATAATAATAATAATAATAATAATAGTATATCTCCTGCCAATTGCTGAGACAAAAGGCCATGTGCATCCAGTCCTCCATTCCATAAGGAAAGTCTCCACACCAATCGGTGGAATAAAGGAAGTGACGGCATAGAACATCACTCTAGGAGCTTTATACCAATCAGCCCATGGAAAGGGACCGATGGCCTATGTACTCCCTAAATAATAATAATAATAATAATAATAATAATAATAATAATAATAATAATAATAATAATAATAATAATAATAATAATAATAATAATAATAATAATAATAATAATAATAATAATAATAATAATAATAATAATAATAATAATAATAATAATAATAATAATAATAATAAAGTTTGAAAAAAAAATGTCAGCGCTTCCCGTTAGAGAGATTATACTCGGAAAAAAAAGACAGGGAAAGGCTCACTGATAGAATGCCACACACACTAGCTAGCCATACTAAAGCTAGTAGCTATACTCCCCTCTCTAAACTATATGCTGCGGCGCCAAAGAGACCTTTTGACCCCCCCCCCCCCCCCGGCCCCCCCCTCACAAAAAAAAAGAAAAAGAAGAAGAAGGGTAGGAAAGATTATACCTCCAACGACATGTATATGGGGCTATCAACCAGCATATGCGGAGTTTAAGATCTTTACGCGCGCAACGACCCTCCTCCCCAGCATCTACCACCAAAGGGTTATGAGTTAGCGTCACAGTTTAACGCCTTGAGGCCATTGGCTGAATAATAATAATAATAAAATAATAATAATAATAATAATTAATAATAATAATAATAATAATAATAATAATAATAATAATAATAATAATAATATAATAATAATAATAATAATAATAATAATATATAATAATAATAATAATAATAATAATAATAATAATAATATAATAATAATAAATAATAAATATAATAATAATAATAATAATAATAATAATAAATAATAAAAGAGGAACAGAAGAAAAAGCTAATAATAATAATAATAATAATAATAATAATAGTGCTTCTCTGTCAATGGCTGATGCATTTCTGCACATGCGCCTCCATCAATAATAATAATAATAATAATAATAATAATAATAATAATAATAATAGTGCTTCTCTGTCAATGGCTGATGCAAATCTGCACATGCGCCTCCATCGTCTCACCCGTGAGGAGAGTACGAAGAATTGACGATAGGCTCTAATGACACCCCCGCAAGGGCAGTTCCAACACTTCCAGACGGACCGGTATGTTCAATGAAAATACTGGTGGCACCGACGGGAATCGAACTGGCGACAGGGCCCAGATGGTAGAACTTGACCACTGGGCTATCACGGTGTCCATAATAATAATAATAATAATAATAATAATAATAATAATAATAATAATAATAATAATAATAATAATGATAATAATAATAATAATAGTGCTTCTCAGTCAATGGCGAATGCATTTCTGCACATGTGCCTCCATCGTCTCACCCGCGAGGGGAGTACGAAGATTTGACTATAGGCTCTACTGACATCCCCGGAAGGCAGCTCCAAGCCTTCCAGACAGACCAATACTTTCAAAGAAAATATCCTTTGAAAATACTGGCACCGACGGGAATCGAACTGGCGACAGGTCCCAAATGGTAGACCTTAACCACTGGGATATCGCGGTGCCACATAATAATAATAATAATAATGTAATAATAATAATAATAATAATAATAATAATAATAATAATAATAATAATAATAATAATAATAATAATAATAATAATAATAATAATAATAATAATAATAATAAAATAATAATAATAATAATAATAATAATAATAATAATAATAATAATAATAATAATAATAATAATAATAATAATAATAATAATAATAATAATAACAGTATGAAATTAAAAAAAAATGACAGCGCTTCCCGTTAGAGGGATTATACTCGAAAAAAAAAGACAGGGAAAGGCTCACTGATAGAAGGCCACACACACTAGCTAACTATACTAAAGCTAGTAACTAACTCCTTTCTGTAAACTATGCTACAGTATCCAGTAATAATAATAATAATAATAATAATAATAATAATAATAATAATAATAATAATGATAATAATAATAATAATAATAATAATAATAATAATAATAATAATAATAATAATAATAATAATAATAATAATAATAATAATAATAATAATAATAATAATAATAATAATAATAATAATAATAACAATAATAATAATAATACCAGTCTTGATAATCTAATCCGGATAGGAATGTGAAAATTCCTTTGTGGGCCCACACGCGAACCTTCCCCGAATCCAGAGGGGGAAACCCACTCAGCTGGTCATCCTCCTCTTCCTTCTTCTTCCTCTCCTCCTCCTCCATCTTCTTCCTCTCTTCCTCCTCCTTCTTCCTCTCCTCTTCCTCCTTCTTCTTCCTCTCCTCCTCCTCCTCCTTCTTCTTCTTCCTCTCCTCCTCCTCCTTCTTCTTCTTCTCCTCCTCCTTCTTCTTCTCCTCCTCCTCCTCCTTCTTCTTCTTCTCCTCCTCCTCCTTCTTCTTCTTCTCCTCCTCCTCCTTCTTCTTCTTCTTCTTCTCCTCCTCCTTCTCCTCCTCCTCCTCCTTCTTCTTCTTCTCCTCCTCCTTCTTCTCCTTCTCCTCCTCCTCCTTCTTCTTCTTCTTCTCCTCCTCCTCCTCCTCCTTCTCTCTCTTCTTCTTCTTCTTCTTCTCCTCCTTCTTCTTCTTCTTCTGCTCCTCCTCCTTCTTCTTCTTCTTCTCCTCCTCCTTCTTCTTCTTCTTCTTCTCCTCCTCCTCCTCCTTCTTCTTCTTCTCCTCCTCCTTCTTCTCCTTTTCATCCTTCTTCTTCTTCTTCTCCTCCTTCTTCTTCTTCTCCTCCTCCTTCTTCTTCTCCTTCTCCTTCTCCTTCCCTTTGTCCTTCTTTTTTTGCTTCTCCTTCTTCTCCTTCTCCTTCTCCTTCTCCTGTCTCTTCTGCCTTTTTGCGGGAGGAGCTTCTCCCAATCCGTCGTCCCAGGGCACAGGCTTATTCTTGAGCAGGATCCCTACGATGCATGCATTATAAATACATACATACATACATAATACCTTGTGCATTCCAGGTGTAGCTGAAGCCGCGGACCAACTCCTCCAAATCGCCTTTGCCCTGCATGTTGCACATTAAATAAATAAGTAAGTAAGTAAGTGAGCAAGCATATACCAGATCATGCTTGCAAAAGACGGCGTGGGGAATCTCCACACAATCAAAGGGCAGCACGTCTGCAGACCCGTTGATTTTAAGGAACAATTCCCCACGCGAATTTTTGAGAATGGCTTGCAGAGTCTTGGCAATGTGCTTCGTAGACATGCCAGAGTCAGAAAGTGATCCTACACGTTGACAAACGAGCAAAATGAGTTGAATTCCAAAGACATAACTACCAGTCAGCGCCTTCAACCTTAAAATTTTTCTCGGGCCGGTCTGAAATTTGAACGTGTGGAAAAAGGGTCGTGTTATTATCAAACTTTTGTGCAGAGATTTTATTAAGAGCATGACATTTCGAGAAGATGTAACAGCATTCCCGCTCTTTCCCCAGCTCAGAATGAGCGGGAATGCTATTCTTTTTTTCTGTACACAACAATCTGTGGAAAAAACTCTGCACAAAAGTTTGTGAAAACCGACCGGCATGATTTTGCATTTCCTTCCTACGTACTCTCAACTCATGTCATCCCTTGCATGTTTCTGCTATAACGTGTTTGTTGAAGCTATAAATGTCATTTCCTAACATTGCACGACCCAGCTTAATCTATTTTTCATAAACCAGCAATTCGATGAAACTCGTTTTTGGATTGCTGTTTTGCAAACTTTTGTGCAGAGATTTTATTGAGAACATGACATTTCGAGAAGATGTAACAGCATTCCCGCTCTTTTCCCAGCTCAGAATGAGCGGGAATGCTATTCTTTTTTTCTGTACACAACAATCTGTGGAAAAAACTCTGCACAAAAGTTTGTGAAAACCGACCGGCATGATTTTGCATTTCCTTCCTACGTACTCTCAACTCATGTCATCCCTTGCATGTTTCTGCTATAACGTGTTTGTTGAAGCTATAAATGTCATTTCCTAACATTGCACGACCCAGCTTAATCTATTTTTCATAAACCAGCAATTCGATGAAACTCGTTTTTGGATTGCTGTTTTGCAAACTTTTGTGCAGAGATTTTATTGAGAACATGACATTTCGAGAAAATGTAACAGCATTCCCGCTCTTTTCCCAGCTCAGAATGAGCGGGAATGCTATTCTTTTTTTCTGTACACAACAATCTGTGGAAAAAACTCTGCACAAAAGTTTGTGAAAACCGACCGGCATGATTTTGCATTTCCTTCCTACGTACTCTCAACTCATGTCATCCCTTGCATGTTTCTGCTATAACGTGTTTGTTGAAGCTATAAATGTCATTTCCTAACATTGCACGACCCAGCTTAATCTATTTTTCACAAACCAGCAATTCGATGAAACTCGTTTTCCGACTGCTGTTTTGCAAACTTTTGTGCAGAGATTTTATTAAGAGCATGACATTACGAGAAGATGTAACAGCATTCCCGCTCTTTTCCCAGCTCAGAATGAGCGGGAATGCTATTCTTTTCTTCTGTACACAACAATCTATGGAAAAAACTCTGCACAAAAGTTTGTGAAAACCGACCGGCATGATTTTGCATTTCCTTCCTAGTACGTACTCTCAACTCATGTCATCCCTTGCATGTTTCTGCTGCAACGTGTTTGTTGAAGCTATAAATGTCATTTTCTAACATTGCACGACCCAGCTTAATCTATTTTTCACAAACCAGCAATTCGATGAAACTCATTTTTGGATTGCTGTTTTGCAAACTTTTGTGCAGAGATTTTATTGAGAGCATGACATTTCGAGAAGATGTAACAGCATTCCCGCTCTTTTCCCAGCTCAGAATGAGCGGGAATGCTATTCTTTTCTTCTGTACACAACAATCTGTGGAAAAAACTCTGCACAAAAGTTTGTGAAACTGACCGGCATGATTTTGCATTTCCTCTTCAATATATTATTATTATTATTATTATTATTATTATTATTATTATTATTATTATTATTATTATTATTATTATTATTATTATTATTATTATTATTATTATTATTATTATTGTTGCTTGGAGCTGCCTTGCGGGGGTGTCAGTAGAGCCTATCGTCAAATCTTCGTACTCCCCTCACGGGTGAGACGATGGAGGCACATGTGCAGAAATGCATTCGCCATTGACTGAGAAGCACTATTATTATTATTATTATTATTATTATTATTATTATTATTATTATTATTATTATTATTATTATTATTATTATTATTATTATTATTATTATTATTATTATTGAGTCTTTGGAGCGGAGCCGCGTCACCGAACGGCCCCGTGCTACCAATGGAGGCACATGTCCGACATGATCAAAGGCCAATTGACTGATAAATCTATTATTATTATTATTATTGTTATTATTGTTATTATTATTACTATTATTATTATTATTATTATTATTATTATTATTATTATTATTATATAGCATAGTTTAAAGAGGGGAGTATAGATACTAGCTTTAGTATAACTAGCTAGTGTGTGTGGCCTTCTATCAGTGAGCCTTTCTCTGTCCTTTTTTTTTTTAGTGATTCCCTCTAACGGGAAGCGCTGCCATTTTTTTCATGTGTATTTCAAACTTTAGGTATGTCATGCTGAGGGCTAGCAAGGCGCCGATATATGTGGCACACCGTGGTGGTGGCTACGGAGTCTTTGCTGATAATACCTTCCTCCTTCTTTTCAGCTTGGGCTCCTCGAACCAGGAGGAAAGTCTTTGCGTGCTGCAGATCATGCTGCATTTTCTGATCATTTCACTATGAAAATTGGGAGTTCCCTGCAAACAGGGATGCATCCAATTAAATTCATTAACGAATCGAGCAGGAATGCAATGCATCTCATCAACTCTTCATCGCAAGGGTTCAACAAGCTCGACGATGACACTTGCCGACCGAACGTGAAGGTAAATTATGTTAGTTGTTACATACATCCATGCAATGTAAGTTTTTGTTACGTGTGTTGTATTTTTTCTATAAATATTGTTGTAAATAATGTCAGGTCAGCAAGGGTACTCCTATTGTGACTGTCACCACCGCAATATCGAAAGATCAAGAGATTTTGCTCAGCTATGCGCCTAATCCAGACCTAGAGATAGCTACGCTGCCAAGCGATGCACATCCGGTCTGGTTGAAAGAGGCTGCCAAGGAAGGAGCTAAAATCCCAGTTTTCCTGTTCGAGACTGACATTGGTCATGTATGTTTCATCGTTCCTGAGAAAGAACATCCGCTTCCACTTAAGTCAATTTCCTTGCTTCATGAAGCAAAGGTTGAACTTTTAGCGTCGGTCAGCAGTATTAGTTCTGATGGAAAGCAACCGCTCTCCAGGTCATCATCTATTCCGCCGGAAAAAAAGAGGAAGCTTCTCGACAGCGTGTCCTCAATTTCAGATAGTCGCCGCACGCTTCTGCCCAGGGAAAGCTCGGATATTACAGTCATCACAGAAAAATCAAGTTTGAGTGATGCACAGGTAAAAAATAAATAAATGAAAATTATTACTGAGAAGATTCTTTTTTACAGGCAGGTGTTCCTGACGTTGATGCTAACCTCGACAGCTGGAAACAGTCAGACAGTTCTACTGTCACTACAGGATATGATGTTAGTAGCTGCAGCAGCTCTAGACTATATCTTCCTACTGGCTCCATGGTAATTTTTTTTCTCTACCTGTCTATGTTCATGCTGGTTAATGTTCATAAGCGATCTTGTTTGCGTAGAACGTCGACGAAGAGTGTTCAGATACGGATTCAAACGGTGATGCTGCATCTATCAACCCTGGATTGCTTCCTCCTCTGGTCGGCGTGGACGATGCGGAATTATCCAACGAGCTTCGATTGAACTTCGACGAGCTTATGGAATCGAATGAGCTGTTGTATAACATCATGAGATTATCACCAATTCCTTACAGCAGACCACGTAAGAATCCAACGCGCCCCTACACGATGAAAAGTCGCACGAAAGGTGCAGTGAAGCTTCAGAGACCGTCTGCGCTCCAAAAACTGTTGGGGATTACCTTCGCCGACTTGGACAGGGAAGTTAAGTCTGTCTGCTGCAAAAAGTGGAAGTGTTATTCATTTATCGACACGCGTGATGTGCTTTACACGAGAGCGAAGAATGCGTCATCGTCTCTCAGTGAGCTTTATTCTTGGGCAGCTTCGCAGCTTGAATCGTTTCAAACAAAAACTGGATCGTTTCAGTATATGTATTTAACGGAGGCTGTGTGCAAAGTAGCCTGGCAGCGTATCTACGGGATCGGTGATAAAGTTTTGTCAAGAGCACACAAACTTCTTGCAAATAACACGAAGGTTTTGACAAAAAGCTACTCAACCGTTCCTGAAACAGAAGATGTGGTAGCAGTATTACTCTGCGAGAAGTTCATGGAGAGTTACCCGGAGATATGCAGCGACGGAATATGGAGGATGCAAGAAATGGCTCAGGACGCAGGAGTCCAAAACTATGTTCGCGAGAATTGGAAAGATATGTGCCTTCGGTTTGGTTGTTCGAAACGAGTTGATCCAAATAATCCTCCGACAGACAATACGATCAACAAAGTTTGGCGCATGGATTTTCCGCACGTCAAGTTTGTCAGAGGTATTATGCATATTTTCGTTATCATTACTTATTACAGGTTTGTTTTGCAGAAGGAGATTTCTCAAAATGCGAGATCTGCACAGAGCTTGCTGCTGATCATTCTAACGGTTTCAGGACTGAAGTAGAAGCTCAAGAATGGCGTCGCCGTAGCAGGCTTCATCACAAAATTCACAGGGCGTGCCGCGTTGCCAGCATGCAGCGCAAGAAGGCAGCACCAGCAGATTTTGCTGCCACAGTCATATCAGCCGATATGAAACCGCCAGTGAAGATCCCATCTTGCCGCCGCGCCGCGAAAGATTTCAAAGGAAAAATTGTGTTTCGCCTTTGCGTTGGAATCAATACCTGCTACACTACCGATACGCATTTTATTCTGACGTACCTTGAAGGCGCGGTAGAACACGGCGCGAACAGCAACATTACTATGCTTGCCGCACTTTTACATTGGCAACTTTGGAACCCTCGCACAATGCAAGCGTGGAAATTATATCTTGAGTGGGACGGAGCTGGTGATAACACCGCGTGGGCGATGCTGGGTTTCCTTGGGCTCAATGTCGTTGACAGAGGAATCCGTTTCCAAGTAGAGTCACATCGCAAGCCACCAGGGCACGGGCACGATGGAGATGATCAGGAATTTCCAGTTATGGATATCGGGTGGAAGAGCACCTTCCTGACAACTAACATCGCTCAAGCGTTATTAAAGCTCATTCTTGCATTCAAGAAGCAGCACAAGAAGAGGCATGTGCTGGTTGTTCTCGGATGTAACTACGACTGGATGACTCATTTTAGCCCGTGTATGAACAAGAGTTTCAAAAACTACAACAAACCCTTGGCATATAGAATCACCAAGAAAGATCCTGACGCTTTGCCGACTGTAGAGATCGCTACTTGGGGAGACGCACAGGATTTTCATGGAGTGCGTGATGATCCCAGAGGAGAACCGATCAATTTGTTTATCGGACGCCCCGGTAATAATATTATCTATCTTTCTCTTTCTCTCTCTCTATATATATATATATGATCATTTATGTTGGATAGACAGGTCTATGTTTTATATTATAAAATAAGCATTAGAAACATAAAAACACAACATAGGACACAACAAAAACAGACATTCAAACATATCAAAAACATATCTTTGTTTTACAAAAAACGACACATGAAGCACACTAAGAGAGATTTCAACGAAATAACGATAAAAAACACATTTTATTTCATAAAATGGTATATATACTGCGTATATAATGTTTTTTATCGTTATTTCGTTGAAATCTCTCTTAGTGTGCTTCATGCGTCGTTTTTTGTAAAACAAAGATATGTTTTTGATATGTTTGAATGTCTGTTTTTGTTGTGTCCTATGTTGTGTTTTTATGTTTCTAATGCTTATTTTATAATATAAAACATAGACCTGTCTATCCAACATAAATGATCACACCCCAAATGGGGGGGGGGGGGATAACACAATCAGGAAACCCAAGTCAATTAATAAAAAATGATTTTAATCAATGGGGATAGCCCAATTGATGCTATCTTCATTTTCTCCAACTTTTTTCATCAAAGCGGACAAAGAAGGAAAGATGAGGATTTCCTCACTCTGTCCCGCCAGCGAAAGAGAGACGAGAAAGTAAGTTTTCTTTCTCGGATTTCTCATGGTTTTGTCAAGCGGAACCCAAGCAAAGAGGAAATCTTCGCTTCTCTCGTTCGCGTTGCGGGTGAAAAAATTGACGCCCTTGCTAAAGGCGTTAAAGCCATTCACCATCCCAACACCAACAAAACCCGCAGACACACGCAGAAGTTGCGCGTCTTTATGTTCGGTGGGGGCTTTCTTTTCAACAGCAGTCCAACTCTTCCAAAAACCTACACACCACATTCATTATCATGAGTATCTCCAACACGTTGGAGATTGCGAGAAACAATAGAGTTAGGACTTACCACCCCCCGCGAGGTTGATTGCGCCAACTCCATCGGCTAATTCATTCGGCTCTCCCATTGTCTATCACACACACCAAAAGCATGTGTGATAGAAATTTCTTTGAATAAGGGTGGGGTTTGAACCCCTTGGTTTTGAAAAAAACCAATGTATGTTGATAATGTTGATTTTTAAACCAACATATTTTAGATCAACATTTTACACTAAAGTCTTTTTATTCCGAGTTGCTATCCGCACTCTCGGTTCTGTAGACTCTGTGCATGTTCCTATTGTGTTCGCGTTTAATACTACTATTAATGCTATCATTTACGTATTCGTTAATACCATCACTGGAGTATTTATTAAACGAAGAATTAAACGATAAATGTTCTTTTTCAATACCAACGAGAATTTTATTCATAACAATAGCGGAAAGTTGGCCACGATTATCATTTTTCCACTTATAGAAATTATCACGTTCTTTGTTTATTTTTTTTTCCAATTTCTTTTTTCTCAAGCGGACAAGTCGGTCTTCCTCTACTTCATTATTTTCAATAGTCATTCGTTTTAACATCTCATTGATAGCATCAACTTTTATTATGTCTGTCTGTTTCTTTTCAACGAGACGCGAGATTTCTTTATCAGTTTTGGAAATTCTCTCTTCGCAAGCGATTTTATCCTTATTTAGTCTGTCCTTACAAGGTCTGCGAATTTCGTATTCCTCCAACCAATCTGTTTTAGTTTTGGTTCTGCTTGGAATTAAGTCCATTACTGCGACAAAAAAGCGTAATTTTGTCGCAACAAAAAAGCGAAATTCTGCTGAAACCTCTGCGACACTGAAACCCAAAAAATGAAAAAATGTCGCAACAAAAAATGGTAATTTTGTCGCATGGTGATATTCACGGAAATAGAATTTCTAGAATATCTCAAATGTATTTGAGATTGGCGTCAATACTTCAAATACAATTTTTTTCAACAAATTATTGAGGATGTCGCGTATACATTAAATGGTTAGTAAGCACGCCACGAACAAATTGGTCGCCAGTTCAATTCCGGTTGATGATTTAATGTTTACGTGTATCTTCATTTTTTGCTTTTTTTTTGATGAATATAAGAGCAGTGTGAGTGAAAATATCTTCTCCTGTTGCTGTCCGACCTTAAGGTCGGCCGTGTCCGACCTTGTTTTTTAAACGTTGGACACTTTTTTATCGTTAAATTTCGGTATTTATTATATAATTCTTCTTCGTATTACACATTTTTTTTATTGTCCAAGGTGTCCGACCTTATATACACTTAAAAAAAAAAAGTATGTCCCCCCTTTATGGGAGGGGGGGAGGGAAAAGTTTCTAAAAAAAAAGGCCGACCCCGGACGTTGGACACGGATTAATACTAAAACGAATTTCTCTCTCTTGAGTGCTATTAAGCACACTCAAGTGTCCGACCTTGTTAAACGACGATTTACGTGTTTTTAACGCGGGGTGGGGAGATTTCTATTTTTGACTTAGAAAAAAATAGACTTGTCTTATATACACTAAGATGTGGGACGAAGATGACAAGAAGTTTGTTAGGCAGTTAAGAGTTGCTACTACTGAAAGTAAAATTTATGAAGTCGTGTCTAACTTTTACGATAGTGAGTCCAAACCAAATATAGCCTTTCATAATGCTATTATATCGCTATTTAGCACACCGACGAGTGATGAAGAGGCACTTGAAGCATTAAAAGTAATATACCCCAAATATGCTATCGTGTATCCAAACTTGAATAGTAGAAGGCAAAGACTTTCTGAGGTGAGAAAAAAAGCGATAGAGCCTTACCAAAGTGAAAAAGTATATGAAATGAGCAAACTGGATAAGTATTTTAATCTAAATGAAGACGAGCGGATTGATATCGTTGAGGGGTATAAGAAAGATGTCAAAGCCAAAAATGAACAAAAAATACAGATTGATGTCCGCGACGTAATGGCCAAAATGAATGATATGATATTAAGTAATGACCCTTATCTTAAACTACTTGCTTTAATGATAGCAATTGGAGCAAGGCCTGTGGAAATATTTGATAAAAACACATATGAATTAATACCAGATAAACCGAGTTGGTTGCGAGTGAATAACCTAGCGAAAAAGAGAGAAGGACAAAAAAAGAATTGGACTGAGAGGCCTGTCGTCCTTTTTACTCCCCAGTTTGTAATAGAACAAGTAAATTCAATACGAAACCATTTCAAAAAGAAAAAAGCAGTTATCATTAACAAAGAAGGGGTGCTTGATAAGCAAAAGAACAATGAACTAAACAAAAGGATTATCAAAATCTTCCCTTGGCTATCGGACTACACGCAGAAGAGCAGTATGTTGCGAAAACTATATGCTAGTTTGTCATATAGTAATTTTGCCAATCCGAAATTAGAGAATTTTAATACGTGGGTTTCAAATGTATTGGGGCACGGCGATATGCTCACCAGTTTTAGTTATAGTTGGGTTAATGTGGCCGACCCTGAAGAAATTAAGGCAGAAGGAATTAAAACAGAATTAGAGGAGTTGAGACGCAAAATAGATTTATATTTGAATTTAAATAACACTAATGGAATTGAAAGCAATCTAGATAACGGAGACGAAAAATGTAGTTATACACCATTAGGTAAAAGCGCTAGTAGAGAGGATAAGTATAAATTGCTTGAGCAGATATGGGGCGATTACGAGGGGCAAATAACAAATACTAAACTACGACAATTAAGCGGGATTGGAGCCGTTATTGTCAATACGTTTATTAAAGAGAAGAGGGGCGAAGCGCCGAAGAGCGACAGCGAAGAGAGTAAAGCGACGAAGAGCGAGGCAAAAAAAGAAGAGGAAACAAAAGCACCATTAAGAAGAAGCACGAGAATTAAAAAGAAGGCTAATACTTAACCACAATCAATGAAGGCTCACGATATTTTGCTCTAATATTAGCCTCTTGTCTGTAGCAATTAATAGAACAAATCGTGAAAAACTGAACACCATCTACATTATCAATATCAACTGCTATGATAGGAGGGTGCGACTGGAATGTGCGATACAAGCCACATATATTACAAAATTCTTTTTTATACTCAATCTTGGACGTCTCTGAATAAACAAATGTCCTTATGTGTCCAACTATATCACTCGGCAATTCACGTATTATTATCGGCATGATTATATATTCAACTTATATTATATAACAAAAATGAATTTGTTTGGTCAAAGCACGAATACGACATCATCATCGACTACATCGTCATCTTCTTCTTCATTATCAACGGATGCTATAAGAGACGCACTACCAACAACGGCCTTCGGAGAGTTGCGAACGGCCACTTTATCGCCAGTATTACAAAATGTATTTACATATGGTATTAATACTCGTTTCTTTGACAAAACAGAAACAAACGGCGGGGTGGTATCAACTGCTAATTCAATGGCGGTTTTAACGACATCGGCCTCGGGTAATTCAACCGCGCAGATTACGACTATTGAAAGAGCCAAATATAGAAGTGGCATGGGGTTGGTTGCTAGATTCTCCGCATTGTTTCCGTCATCTATCGCCGCCGATAGTTTCAATTGCGATATTGGCATAGGCACACCAGCGGATAATTTATGTTTTAGACAATCAAGTTTGGGAATGTCTGTTGTAAGAACGGCGGGAAGTGTAGAAAATGTAGTAAAACAATATGCGTGGAACGTTGATAAATGTAATGGCACTGGAAACTTCCCCACACTTGATTTTACTAAATTGAATGTGTTTGAAATAGTCGTCCAATATCTGGGTAGCGGGCAAATTACATTCAAAATTGAAAACCCGCGCACTGGACGAATGGAAACAATCCACGCAATACAATACGCGAGCACTGCTACTACTCCATCATTGGATCAGGCGGCGTTTGCTATTTATGCGAAGGCGTATTCGTCAAGCCTTCAATCCGTTGTAATGAAAACGGCGAGTATGTTTTTGGCAGTTGAGGGAAACATTGACCGCACTATTGCTATAACCAATTCGTATGACAATGTCAAAACTATAGGAGCAACCGAAAATGCCATATTTACTATTAGAAACCGCGCCACATTCAACAGCAAAACAAACTATAACATAATCTACTTTGAGAATTTGTGTATTAGCAATTCGGATACTAAAACGTGTATCGCGAGAATTATTCTTAATACCACGTTGGGAGGAACACCCTCTTATTCAAATTACGATACCGCCACATCATTGGCCGAGGTAGATACGGCGGGGACAACAAGAACGGGTGGAAGCGTGATATTTACTTATGTATTGTCTGGTGGGTCATCCATATACATTGATTTGTCTCAATATAATATCAAGATAGGGTCAGGCAAGACATTTACTATATCCGCACAAAATACAAGCGGTGGAACGGCGAGCATTTACGCTTCATTGAACTGGATTGAAGACCAGATTTAAACAAAAAAAATACACACTTTCAAAAATACAGGCTTTCAAACTTTTTTTCTATCTCTACTGCTAGATTGTTAATATTTGTTTTTTTTGTCATTTCCTCAACAATTGGTGCATGGTATTTCCTTAAATACCGATAAAACTGATCCATATTAGTCCCGCACGGGATTACATCTTTTTTTTGTTTCAAACGGCACTCGTTGATAGCCGTTATCAACTTAAACAATTTATCTATATTGTCCAAAAATATCATATATAATAAGGGAAATTATAGTCCAAATGTAAATAAACCGATAGGATTAAGCATGATAGACTTCGAGCAGAATTGAAACTTCAAAATTGACAGGACATTCAAGCACTTCACCGCCCGCATTTCTAATGACAATATCAATAGACCTTAAACTTTTAGTCGTATTAAATGGCACATAATCGGCGACATCATTAGAACTCTCAAAGTAGCACTGGACTCCATACGGCTTATCTAAATTACATTTACCGACCACAGAGAAAGTACCATTTGCTTCAACTAAACCAGACTGATTTAAAGCACGGCTATGAACATAAACGGCCGTTTCACCAATTAGATTGACTATAGACTGCATGGTGCTACTCGCCGCCGCCGAGATATCGGCAGTTAGTCCTATCTTGTCTCTAATCGTGCTATTATCATAATCAAAAGCATACGTATCACCAGTGAAAGCGAAATTCAATTTATTAACGGAGTTCAAAGTTATAACTACGGAGTTTGGGGTAATTGCTGAATTAATCGCAGTTTGAAGAGCGGTAATAAATGTATCAATGGTGTATTGATTTTCTGTTATGATTGCCGTTTTTGTAGCCGATCCAGTTGTTTTAATCAATGTAAGAGTGTTGGCATAACTCGGTATGTTTGGGAAAACGTTTGGGATAGAGATACTTTTAACGACATAAGCACTGATTATATCAATATTACGACCAGTTGCTGGTAAATCAACGACGAAACGGCCATTGTGGGTAGAAGCGGATTTGGATTCTGTTTTATCACTTGACGAGACGCGAAGGAGGAAATTTTTGCGGGTGCGCTTTTCGTCTTCAAGATTGCTTATCGTGAAACTCATTGCTATATTATAAATTATATATTTTAATTTTTAATTTTTTTTTATTGTTTTACGACACATCTGCTAGGATAAATAGAAGCAACTTTAACATATTTCAACCAAGCAGTGATGGATTTATTCACTTCCTTGTAATTATCAGCATACCGAATAGCAACTTCCGCAGTTCGTGAGTTATTAACTGCGAGACCAGATGCTCCAATATGAGGCGACTGATTGAGTGTCTGAATAATAGTAGCAAATCCTGAGTTAGATGTAAGTCCTGTTTTATCCCCAGTAGAATAATACTTACGAAAGTTTTCAAGAGAAACAGATGAAGACATGTAAGCATCGCGAATACCCATAGTCGCTTGGAGATTGTTAATATACAATTCGGCACATCCTCGTTGAGCGGCAGCGAGTGAATCAGTAGTGCCACCGATTTCCATCTTCTGTTGCGGGGCATACCAATCACCAATACGGCATTGATATTGTCTGTAAGGCATTTGAGTAGTTCCCAAGTTGTCAATATTAGCATTTTCTGGGAGCACATTTTGAGTAACGATATACAAGCACTGAGCACGTGCAACGGCCTTATTTACTTGAATATTAAAGTCTGCAGTTGTCCCCGGATTTGCTTTTTGATTGTAATATGTTTCATAAGTGTATGGAAGCCCATCCTTGCTTCCCATCTGTTCCATAACATTTCTCTGGACACTAGGAGCAAGAGAGAATGTCTCCAACATAACCACTGGATTTGATATGGTGAAAGTCAAAGCGGAACCACTAAAACCAGCAGGAATAGAAGAAGTTTTCCCATCACCACATCCAATAATGGTAAATGCTTCCTGAGGCGGTGCAAATGTCAAACGAAGTCTCATACCACTAACCAAAGAGGGAGGAATGAGAGTTTCCTCATTAAACACCCCCGAAAAGTAATGAAGAGGAATACAAACTTTCAAGTATTGGCCAGTCGCAACACTACCAGCAGTGGGGATATTAAGTGCAAAATCAAGAACTGACTCATCAGAAGCATTAAC
The DNA here is from genome assembly GCA_019918135.1 of Paulinella micropora. Lineage (NCBI taxonomy): Eukaryota > Cercozoa > Imbricatea > Euglyphida > Paulinellidae > Paulinella > Paulinella micropora. The sequence continues at coordinate 33,746 of WBZZ01003730.1, read as the reverse complement.
ATTAACGCTGACTGATTTTCGTTGTCCCGCCATCTGTGCCTGCCGACGATAATCAAAAGGATAATGCCACGGGAGAATATTTCGCACCATCTTGTTCAAATCTTCAACTCGTTCAAGTTCGCTACCATCCTTACTTTCCAACAAAAATCTTTCAAAAATAGCAGTTGCGGGAGTGTTTTGAAAACCAATAGCGCAAGCAACATTATCCTTTCCATCAGTGGCTACCAACCCGTCTGCCTTGATATCAAAAGATAAATAGCAATTCTTCCCATAAACAAAATCAGTGCTTGCCTGTAATGTAAAAATCATTTCAGTCCCCGATGCACTGGTATAAGTCTGCTGGTCGGCGAAGTTCTTCTTAAAGATACTTCCCTGTTCAGAGAGAGCCAGACTTGCTGGAAACTCATATCTGAGGTTGTTGAGGGTCATCAACTCCTCAGTAACTTCAATCTCCTTTTTCTCCATTTTTGTGTGCGGGTGTGAGGTGATAAAATTCGCAATGCTACTATACTAAAAAAATAATAATAGAAATTAAAAATAATTATTTATTCACCTGAAACGGATTGTTTAATTAAATCAACAGATTTTTGTATGTTGTCAAGTCTCGTATCTTGTGGTGAAGTCAATTGAAACTCTCTTGCCTCAGCATTCTCAACTGCTTTCTTTAAATAAGCCAAACTGCTAACAGCGGTGTCCAAATCAACAACATCCGCATTTTCTTTTTTATCAGAAATGTCTGTTAATGTGTTTTGAAGAGTGCTCTTCTCATACGGGACAAGGTCGCCAAACTCGGTCAATGGCTGATTAACTAACGGGGCACCATTGCTACTCCACAATTCAAACTGGTTTAGTTGAAACCCATCACTTTTTGGTCGGTTTGCTTCATTTATCTTTTTAATAAAGTCAATTGGCAAACGATTTGAAGCACTTGAGTTTTTAATCATTATAAAAATGCAAATATATAAATATCCACATAAAATATATTTTATCAATTACCATTAATTATTTTTTTCATAATCTGTAAATTCTGGTGTGTAATTCTTTCCTCTTTCATTTTCTTTAAATCCGCTATGGCTTGATTTACATCAACATCATTAGTTTCAGTAACCTCTTTAGGTGGTGGCGGAGTTTCCTTAGAAGCATCCTCCATTGCTTCTATCTTACTTGCGGGTGTTGTGGTAGTTTGTTTCGGCACAGCAACAGGAGTGGGATTGACAGATTTGGGTAAAGATTGTTCAATCTTAAGTGCTGGAGACACCTCAATAGGTTTGGCATTTGGTTTAGGCAATGAAGTTTTTGCGGTTTCTATGTCTGGTATTTTTCTCTTTAGTGCTTCGTCTGGCATTTGGTCTAGTTGCTGTTCATTGGTCTTACTCCCCTTACTCACTTTTGGTTTTAATTGACACTTAATCTTGCCACTCTTAATATCCGCTTCTATCGTCTTTACTGCTAAGTATTCGGGCGATCCCTTACGAATTGTTACGAATTTTCCTTGCGCATTTTGTTTATGCCAAAGTGCGATTGCCTGATGATAGCAAGTCTTGTATAATTTAGGTGTTTCCGTCATGACATATATTATGGAGAAAAAAAAACCATTTAATTTAATTAGTTTATAAATTAGTTTGTGATTGAATTCAATCACAAATTGGTCATATCTCTATCCTTATTTAATCGTAATATAGTAGAGAAATTCTTTCTAAACTGGGTTGTTCTATCACTGGCAGTGTTGTTAATTGCTAGAAATGAATAAGGTTCTGCCGTAGCATACTTAACCATATTGTAAAATTCTTTTTTGGTGAGAAAAGGACTTTCGTATTCATCTGCCAGTCTGTCAAGTTCGCTCCGCCTTACTCCATTAAAAATAATCATCCAATGGCAATTAATTCTTATTCTTCGCGGGAGTTGTGTATAACTCTGAGTTGCTACCCAGACTGACACCTTAGCATGTGTTGAAGCGAAAAACAACTCAGTAAGCACTTCTGATTTGAGAAAGGTTTTACTCTGTGCTATGTCATCCAATAACAATAATATCTTTGGTGCCTTCTTAAACCCTTTAGTTTTAATCAGTTCTTTTTGTTTAGTTAATATTTCGCGCATTAGTTCTGGGCGGTCTTCTTTGATTATGTCTTCTTTTTTTAACTTGAGAGTGTCCTCCAAAATCGGGCACGGACTTAAGCAAAAGACTACTATTCTATCATAAAATCCTTTCAACATGTTCTTTTTGGCGAGTAGATTACAAATCATAACTGATTTACCTCCGCCAGTGCTGGCACATATAACCATAGTCCCCATTGCTGGCAATATTCCTTCTTTTTGGATAGGGAGCAATTCAACACTATCTCTTTGTGTTTTAATTGGTTGTATTTCTAAGTCATTGTGAAATTTGGGCGGTTTTTTGCTATCTAACTCTGTTATTACTGGCCTGTCAATGGTAAATTCCTCATGTGCTTTTTCTATGTTGGTCTTCTCCAAACTCTGCTTCAAAAGTGTTTTTCGTGGCAACTTGTTGGCTATTAATCCTCTACGTATGGATTTAGGCATCTAAAGTTGATTTAATTTAAATCAACTTATCTTATATTATAAGATATCTTATATTATGGGTTTTGAAAATAGTTTGGATTGTATCTATAATTATCATATTCGGCACCAAAGGGTTGGGGTGGTGAAGCATAATTATAGAAATAAGGAGAGTAAGGACTACCAAAAGCATAATTACTTGGAGGATTGACGAGCGGTTTAAAATCCTTTCTTTCTGGACGAGTTTGGACTTGTCGCGGGATTTCAGCAGGGAAGTTTTTGGTCAGTTTTCGTTTCATTTTTGGAAATGCTCTTTTGTCTTTCATTCTGGTCTGGATAATTGCTCTATTGTATCTATTCAACATAAAGTGATTGTTTGTGTTGCCATAACGTGTGTTATCTAGCAATTCAAAATCATTCTTGGTGTCTAGCATGCGATCGCGTCTTAGTTCGTTGCCTTTAATAAGTGGGTTTGTTTGTGAAGTGCCGATACCTCCATTTTGGTCGCTTGGCATTAGAAAACGAATAAGTGCTAACATATCTTCTCTTTCATCGGCGGGAGTTTTACCCATAAGTTTATCAACCAATTTATCAATGCTTCTCATGCTATCAACCATGGCTTGATTTGGTGTTGTTGCTGGGTCTGGGTCTTCTTTTATATCAGTCTGTGGCGGTTGGACTGGTTCTTCAACAAACCCGCCTGTTCTTGGCACTAGTGGCACTGGCAATGGTGCGGGTGCTGGTGGTTGAGTTTGCGGTGCTGGTGGCATGGTTTGCGGTGGCATGGTTTGCGGTGGCATGGTTTGCGGTGGCATGGTTTGCGGTGGTTGAGTTTTTTCAACTTGACTATCCTTCAATTCTAAATCCTCCAATTGCTTCATTTGGTCTGGAGTTAATTTACCCCGCATTTCTTCGTAAATTCTCTTATCCAAAATGTCATCCGCATCTGCTACGTCTGATATACTAGCACCTTGATTTAGTGCCTGTTTAATGGCCTCTTCCCATCCAACTTTTGGATCGTCATAATTGGAAAGTTTAATTTTCTTTCCAGTTTTCTCTTTCAACGATTTAACAAATCCCTTTAAGTGCCTCTTTTGGGCACCTTTATCATCAAGTATGAGCAAGTTATTGCCCAGTCCAATAGTATCTGCTACTACCATATTGTCTGAGTATGCGATCGGGACTTCAACACTAAGATTTATATCTTGTTCTATACTTGGTGGAATATCTTTTGTATTTATTTTTTCTATAAAATTATTAATTGTAGTTTCATTTGCTGGTGCGATAAGAGAATATCCTTTCACACCATCCGCTTTTTCTTGTGATTTCACCATTTTGTTAAAACCATCAACGAGTTCCGCATATTGTTTATTAAATGTAGCAGGATTTACCGCTTTATTTACTTTAAATGTGGCATCCTTATCAAAACTGCCCACATTTTTCATAATACCAATCATAGACATTAATGTTTTATCTACATCGCCTATAAATCCGTTATACTTCGCATCTGGAGGAGTGGTTTTGATAGTTTTCCAAAACATCATTGCGTCCCAAAAAGATACTCCACTGCGGACTCTCCCTTGTGCTTCTAAGGCCATTCTAGATATATCCGCTTTTGAAAACCTTGAGTTGTAATTGTCAAAAATACTCTTGGCAACTTCGGCCGTAGCCAAACCATTACTCATCAGATAATCACCCATATTGGTAATTCTTTCAAAGTATCGTTTATCGGCAAAGTCTTGGACATTCTTATCGCCAGTAGCATACAATAAATCATGTTCAAAAGCAACTAAATCCAAAGCATCTGCTGGTAGAATGTAAGGAAACTTACCGCGAGTTCTATCTTCTAATTGAAGACGGCTTTCCACTCGTGTGCCCCCGCCATTATAATTACTTCCTTCGGTATGAATTCGTTCTTCTTCCAACTTAATGAGAGCATCTGGTTGAGCAGACCATGTTCTATATATTGCTCTGAGTGCTTTTCCCAGACCGAGAACCGTCATAGTCTCTACGCCTGTTTTAATAAAATAGTCCCACGCACCCAAAGACATCATCCCAGTGGCTAATCTGTATCCATAGTCCCTTAATAAATAATCACCTATTCTTTGCTGTCCGCTTGCGATTAAACGAGGATTAGCAGGAGGCAAACCCTCTGGTGCTTCATTTCTTGCTAGTGTTAGCAAAAGGGTATTAAAAGCATCTGCTCTCCTTCTTCCAAGTAATCCAACATTCATCGCCCGTAGTTGTGGATTGTTGGCAACAAATCTCAATATCAGCCCCCACGCTAGCCTTCTCACACCATATCGCCCAACACGTGTAGCAAGGTTAAGTAATCTATTAAGTCTGGGGCTCATAATTATCTCTTGAATACTTCTAATAATAGCATTAACAAATCTTTCTACACTTCGGGGGTCATCACCTATTCGTGGCACAAGCATCTTGTGTTCATCGCCTATCTGTGCTTCTATTGAAGCATCATCTGGGTGTTTTCTCTCCCACTCTTCTCGGTTTTCTTTCCATTCTTTGTAATCTTGCTCCGCTTGCTTTCTATCCTCTCTTCGTATTGGACGAGTTTTGTCTTTGTTGCCTTTGTTTTTCATATATGTTAAGCCCTTATCAGTTAATTGTTTTAGTTCTTCTTCTCTGTATCCTTGTTTCACCAATTGCGCTATATCTCGCTTCATTTGCTGGATATTGTCTTCTATGTGCATTATATCATATTTATCGGTAGCCATTGCCAATTTTCGCATTTCAATCATTTGTTCGTTCATAGGAGCAGTTCCGTGTTTTCTTTCAAATTCTTTCATATCAACACCATCGTCTTGAAGGTGTGCTTTCATTTCGTCGTAATTCATATTTGCATAAATTGCTTGTTTATTGTCCAAGGCACTAATCCTGTCTTTTAAATCTTCCATAGTATTCCCCCTCTTTGTTGAAGCATCCAATAATCTATCCGTTCTAAGCATCTCATAGGCCTGATTACGGATACCTTCACGAATTCCTTCAGCCCATGCAGTGTCGTCTCCTTCATTCAACAAAAACTTATGTTCCCGTTTAATTTTGCCATAGTATGCGAAAAATGGTTTTTCGTGTGGCATTTTTTATATCCGCTATTATATATCATGGAAAATAAAAAAGAAAAAAGCAAGGACGAGAAACAACTTGAAGAGTTGGAACGGCTAGGGAAGGAAATTGACCAAATCCGCATCACTCAGAACTTGGTGAATAAAAACCCTGCCGTTTTTAGAAAACCTGAAAATATCCTTTACCGCCTGCCACTGACGGATAAGCAACGGGAGACGATTTACAACAATATAGTAAAAGAAAAGGCTGGTTAATATATGTTATCAATATTATTGTTTGTATTACCATTTGTGCTAAGTCGCACGGCTTGCGATTTCTACATTTTAAATAGAGACTACAACAACAAAAAAGAAAACTGCATCTACTGCATACAATCTGGATTAAATGTTAATTTTACCTGTGTGTATATCAACAATGGCAACAATGACTGCCGTTCATTTATGGATACAATCCCCCTGATATGTGCTGGAGATAATAAATGGTATAAAACTGCATTATATGAGTGCTCACTTCTTTGAAGCATTCGGGCTAGGAAGCACTATACCAACCAAAAGTGTGAGTATTCCGACATAGACATTCGCAGTTTCGCAGGGGAGGTTTTTTTCGCTTAATTTCACTAAACATAAGACTATAATTCCAATGATTATAGTCATTTGAAAGAGATATTTAATCAATCTGCTATCAGTCTTCTTATTAGTCATACAACAATTCCATTCATTTTCTATCTCGTTTTCAATTTTTTTCTCTTCTGTTTTTAGTTCTACTTCAAGAACACGGGACTTTAATTCTGGAGTTAATTCACTATCTCGGACATGTCCGAGATTATCCATATCCATAATAGGCGGGGGTCTGTGAAGTCTGGTTGTATTATTGTTTGACATTTTCTCTAATTTCTTGTAGTATATTCATGAGATTTTTATTTTCTTTTTCTAATAAATCTACCCTATCTCGGACATGTCCAAGATTATCCACAATATGTTGAAAAGCACTGACTAAAACTGGTATAAATTCCATATATGATACTCCTTCAAGGATGCTTTTTCCGTCGTCTGCCTTCATTCCACTTTCAGATACAAATTCTGGAAATATTTTTTTAACCTCGTCGGCAATAAATCCGTGGCTCTTTTTTTCTTTTTTCTCGTCTGATTTCCAATAATATGAACAGCAGTTTATTTTCATAAGTTTCTCACAACATCCCTCACATTCTAGTGTTTTAATATCTGATTTTAATCTCCTGTCTGAACCAGAAGACCATGTATTTGCCCCCGCAGCCAAATAAACATAACCCGTATTGTTTTCACCATTTGATAATGAAGTTGACCAAGCATGTAATAAACCTCCTGTATTCATTATTGAAGCATAACCTGATGAGTCTCCTGCTTTCATATATATTTGTGGGTTGGATGTATTGCTTGGTCTTTGTCTTAGTGTTAAAAATCCGCTGGATGTTGTTGTCATAGTTAATCCAGCATTTGCCGTTATTGCCTTTGAAGCAGTGATTGCTGTGTTGTTTATTCTAAATAATTCATTTGTTGCAGCATAGTAAAATACGTGGCTATCCGTTGAAGTATTAACATTATAAATTAATGTATTACTAGCAATACCAAATCCATAAAATCCAGTTGTTGAAGGTGTTCCACTATCATATAAAACCAGTTTATTATTAGCAACAGCACTTCTATCAATAATCACACTTTTACCCGCTCCTACTACTATATTGTCGCTTGTTGTTAATGTTGTTGTTGATATCCCCGCATTTGCCGTTATTAATCCACTCGCGGTTGCGGTTGTTGTTGATATACCCGCAGTTGAAGTGATTGTCGTTCCTGTTATTGTTCCTCCATTTGTTATGTTGTTTGAATTCATATCTAAGGCTCCATAAAACCGCATACCGCCAGCATTGTTAAAACGGACAATGTCAGACGAAGCACTTTTATTATCCAAAAGTTTTGAAACATAAAGTCCCGCCCCTTTTACATCAGCCGCTACATTCGTAAATACATAACCACGTTGGTTCGCGGTTCCACTTGTAGCGGTATTTAAAGTAAATAAGAAATATTGGTAATCACCTGATGACTGTGAAAAGAATATATCTCCTCCATTTTGGTTTAATATCCTCGCCCCATTATATGTTATATTTCCACCATTAGTGATAGTTTGATTATTAAAATCGGCATTGTTCGTTAGAGTTAGATATTTTATTACGGTGCTCGTCCCATTGAATGTTTTAATTCCTGTTATTGTTTGGTCGCCTGTTAGTTTTACATTTTGTCCGTCTAATGTGTCCGCATACCCTTTTGTCGCTCCGTCCGTTGTTGCTGATGGTGTGGCTAAGTTTGTTATTTTGTTGTTATTCAAAGATAGTGTAGTGCCTGTTGCGGATATAATTAAAGTATTACCTGAGTATAACTCGACATACGACCCCGTTATTTGTATCGGATACCAACTCGCAGTTGCTATTTTTTGTGAGGCAATCATTCCTATATTTGTCGCTGTATCAAAGGCAATACCGATACCATCAAAAGCGGTTGGAGCAGTAGCGCCCCGCACTTCTATTGTTGAAGTAAATTTTTTATTCCCTGCTATGGTTTGGTCTCCTGTTAGTTTGACAACCGAAGTATCTAGAGTAGAAACATCAACACCATCAACGAGATTAACATTTGTTATGCTTTGGTTTCCCATATTTAGCCCGCCATTCGCTGTTATCACCCCACTCGCCGTTAATGTGGTTGTTGATACTCCCGCATTTGCCGTTATTGCCTTTGAAGCAGTAATTCCAGCATTAGCAATCCTGAATAATTCATTTGTCCCTGAGTAATAAAACACGTGGCTATCACCAATAGCATTAACATTATAAATCAATGTATTGCTGGCAATACCAAAACCATAAAATGCAGTTGCTGATGGTGTTCCGCTATCATATAAAACAAGTTTATTGTTGGCGAGAGCACTTCTATTTATGAAAACACTTTTTCCAGCACCTACTACCACATTGTCGGTTGTTGTTAATGTTGTCGTTGTTATCCCCGCATTTGCTTTGATTTCATTACTAAATGACTTAGTTCCTGCTATGGTTTGGTCTCCTGTTAGTTTAACCACAGAAGTATCAAGAGTAGAAACATCAATACCATCAACCAAATTTACATTTGTTATTGAAAATCCACCCATATTTAAACTACCAGTCATAGCCGTTGTGCCGTCCTTTGCCAGTTTCGTATCGGTGTAAGCCTTTGTTGAAGCATCGCCATCATAGAATGGTGCGGGCAGTCCGCTGATTGCTGTCGTGCTGTTAAAATTTAAAACATTATTTGTCAATGTCATTCCACCCCCTGTTGTTGGAGCAAAAAGTATGGACGAGCCTACAATAGTTAGTGGATAGCCCGTGGCTCCACCCGCATCCGACGAATAAATAGAACCCATATTATTGTTATAATTGAAGAATAACTTGCCAGTGTTTAATGGATTTGTGTCTTTTACACCCACATAAGTAGTAAATGTTTTGTTTCCCGATATTGTTTGGTCTCCTGTTAGTTTAACGACAGAAGTGTCAAGAGCCGAAACATCAACACCATCAACCAAATTTACATTTGTTATGCTTTGGCTTTTCATATCAATACCCGCACTAGCATTTATTATACTGCTAAATGTCTTAATTCCTGCTATGGTTTGGTCTCCTGTTAGTTTAACCACAGCACTATCAAGAGCCGAAACATCAATACCATCAACATTACCGACATTTACTACATTAAAACCTCCCATATTCAAATTTGCTATCATCATAGTAAAACCATCCAATCTAAGAAAAGGTGAGTTTGTATTGCGCCATTGCCCTGTGCTATAAATGAGTAGTTGGTTATTTGTGGGTGTGCCTGTTATGACTACATCCGTTAATTTATCCAATTCAAAGTCGCTTATATAACTTGAAGTCAATGTAGCAAATGAAGTATTGCCGAGCCCGTCCGTTTTTAATATTTGATTAGCCGTGCCGTCCGCTAATGGTAAATCGTATTCATTATTAATTGACACATAACCGCTGTCAGATATCAACAAAGAAGAGTTATTATTTTTTGACGATATTGTTATGTCGTCAGTCCTTGCTTGTATTGAGTTTGCTTCAATATGATCGCCATATAATACACCATCAACTTCTAAATCCTCGTCTATTATCACAGAGCCGTAATAGTGATATGCCCACGGATTTCCCAGATGGTTCATATTTAAATTCTATTATTTTATAATAAATCTTATAATATAAGATAGATATATAGTCTCAAAAAAATGAATATATTTGGCCGTTCGCAAGAGCAACAATCTATTGACACAAAAACAATCGCGGTCGTGGCTACCCCGACATTAACAAGAAACATTCAAAATGCTTATGTTGGTCTAGACCTTAGGTCATGGATGACGAGTTCCACATTTACAACACTCTGCACGGGCGGATATGGTAGCAAAACAATATCAAGTTTAGTATTTGGTTATTTCATTAAAGTTGCTTTCCGTGGTTCATTGAATTTACCCGCACCAACTGGCATTGCCACTTTTCAATTTTGGTTTCATATCACAGATGGCACGAATACATATGATTATTACACAGAAGTGCTAAATTATACAACTGCCATTGATTATAAGTCTTTTGATTGTGTGTGGCTAATCCAAAGATACGGAGTTCAAATGAATTTGATATGGCAGATGACTTGTCCTAACCCGTCTGACACCACTAATAACAGAACAATACGAATTGTAAATAATACAACCAATGATGCTCTGGTAACGTATGCGACGGATGCTCCAATAACATTGGAAGTGTATTACAAAACGGCATCTGCGGATTATGTCTCTTTTAAACCTTCGTATTTCAATATTGATGTGATGAGAGACATAGCACTAACTGCCTCTTACACATGAAACCTGTCATACATATCCTTTAGTGTCGTGAGTTTGCCCTCGTGTTGAGATAAGACATCGCGGAAAAATGTCTTATAATCTAACTTACCATATTTAAGAGTAGGGCGTTGCTCTGGCGGTATATGTCCGTATCTACTCTCGTGCCATTTCTTCATATCCTCCTGTAATATGGTGCGGTCATCCACTTTCATATACAAGAAATTAAACGGGTCTTTTGATACTTTCAAATGTGCCGTTATTATTTCATAGCAACTATACCCGCCCTCGGGCGGGTTTCGCTTTGCTTTAATCGGTGTTTTCTTCTCTTCTTTTGCTTCCGTTTCTTTTTTTGCCAGTTCTTCCCCCACGTTGGCCTTAATTTCCGTAATGCCTGTTTCTACTAAATCCGCAGTTTTGAATGGAGTGCTTTCCTCCTCTGCCATACTGCTAACTATGTTTTCCAGTGTGGCGGGTGTTGGCATTTCTACTTTTACATTGTCGCTAGTATGTTGATCAACATTTGGTTTGTATTGTTCATAAAATGATACAATGTCGGGTTTCGTCCATTTAATGGTCGGTTTCTTAACATTGCTATCAATCTCCCATTTGGCGATCTCGTCCAAATAACTTTGCTTTGTGCTCATACTATATAAGATTGAAGAAAAAAAATACCAACTGGTATTATTGTTTATTCATCGTCGTCGTCCTGTGTGCTAAATCGCCATTCTTGGTCTCCGTAAATCGTTCGCCATGTGTTCTGGCATTCTTCCAGAGAGGGTAATTGTATAAATCTTGGTCTCCTTTCGCCTATGGTTTTCTTTGTTTCCCTTGCATCGGGGATCAGTTTTTTCATTTGTATCCAAAAACTTGTCTGCGAAGTATGAGGGTCATTAATATTTGATTTATATACTTCATATATTGTTTCTTTTTGAATTTCATCTCCAAATTGTATTTCTGGCATTCCGCTTGAAATATGGCCATTGTTTAAACAATCTAACCACCACTTCCGCATTTTAGATAATGTTTTTACTTTTTGTTGCCGTAGTCCGCCTGTTAATATCGTCTCACGATCGTTAAAAGTGCTAAGGTCTCGTTCGGCAAGAAACTTCGCCAGTCGCTGTCGGTCAATTGCACGAATATCCGCAATCGCTTTTCTTTTTTCGTTTTCCTTCATTAGTGCCAATTCGTCCGATACTTCCAATACCAGCCATCGTTGCTCCGTCGTTCCTGCGGGGACAACCCATTCTTCGTTAGAAGCAAGCACCAAGAAGAAGATATTTTCTAATGTGAGATTTGGTAAATATTTTTGTTTGAGAGTGAGTGTATTTTCGGATACCATTTTCTTAATAGTGCCCGCTCGTTCCTTATCACCACCCCACACCATTTCGTCCATATATACGACTATAGCCCGTGCTAGTTGGGCATTGAAGTCTCCCAATACTTCTTTCACATCGGAGGGCTGAAAGTAATATTCGCCACCAATAATATCTTTGAATATTTCAAGGATAATTCCCTTACCTGCTCGTTCTGTGCTGGTTAGCACCAAAGATAAATGTAATTTCTCTTACGGCTTTTGGTAAATGTGCGCAAACATATCTAAAACCTTTTTATAGACATTTTGGTCTCCACCGCACCATCTGTTTAAAATATGTTGAAAGAATGGCTCGTTTTTCTCTTCTTCTGGAGTAAATGATTTTACATCGTGCAATGTGTCGGCGGGGACGGCAAATCCTTTGAATAAGTTGTAAAACCCTTTTTTGTTGTCATCAAAGTATGCCTTGGGGTCAAAGATAATATCATTTACCTCTCGTCGTTTCGGGTGAGTATTCCACATTTTGTATAAATCAACAACATTCAATGTGGCGGGGTTTTTGCCTAGTGCTATCCAGTCTTCCTTTGAAAGATTAGTCTTTATTCTTTTGTTTTTGAAGAAGGCCTCCATCGCCGTTTCTGTTTTATAACGAAACACCATTTTATCCCTAGCATCAATGTATTCTTCAATTATGGTCGGCTTTGCCAAGTTAGCAAAACAATATGATTTGTTCATCCATGCCAAAGCGGTTTCTAGAAAATCTTTGAATTTTTCAATCGTCTTACACTCACTGCCAAGTCGCCGTAAGTCATCAATAGTGTTGATATCGTGAGCAATTGCGGGAGTGAATTCATGAATTCGCACACCTTTACCTTCACAACCCGTATCATGGCAGTAGAAATAAAGCCCGTCGCGTTTCCACACAACATAGCAGTTGTCGCTTTGGTTCTCCTCGCCATTTATGATACATTTTCTTATTCCTTTTGTTTTCAAAACAAACATTCGTTGCTTTTGCTCTTTTATCTCCACATTAGCCACTTTGCTGAGTATGATTTGTTCAACTTCGGCAATGGTTATGTGCTGGTATCGTCGCAGAGAAGTGTATTCGGGCAGTTTAACACTATAATATGAGGTTTCGTCGGGTCGCATGATTAAGTAATCATCAATTTCAACATTTTGTAATAGTTTCAATGTATTGGTTTTTGGTGTATAAGAGTATGGAAGCAACACACGACTGCTCCCGTCTTTGTGAGAGTAAATGGTGCGAAATGCTCGGTTCTTGTTATACACGGAGATATCCAGAATGGTTCGCAGTTCAATTTTTTTATCCTGTCGTTCAAAGGTAAAGCAGAGGTCAGTGTAATTTTTTTCAATAACAGTTTCCACGAATTTCCAAAATTCTTTTTGTGTGTCGCAGTTAGCAAATACGAAGCCGTTGTCATATGAAAAGTGGCACGACATCTTATCACCCTTGCAAGCATCCAAGTATTTGGCCTTTTTCGGGTTGTATTTCATACCAAGTAGTTGAAATACATTTTCCATTAAATCGTTCCATCGTTCATACATCTTCTCTCGCGAGATACTCAAGTTATCGCCGTCCAAATCGGCAAACATTCGCTGTGGCTTACCATCCATCAATACTTCGTAAAATTGTTTTTGTTCTTCGGGGGTTTTTTCAATCAATTCAATAAAGTCTTCTTGGTTTGGTAAAGTAGTAAATTGTTTGTTGCCCCATTTGATAAGGATTTCGGCCGTTTTGCCCTCCAGTGCTTCTTCTTGTTTCCAGTGCCAGTTGCCATTGTCCAACATAGGGGCGGTCATGTTATATAGTCGCTCGGATATTTTTATAAAAATAAATTAATTATTCTATATATCCATATACCCATGTATATCATTGTCCTTAATAGGAATTAGATTTTTTTTATATATCGTTATAACAAAAAAACAATTTGTTTCTTTTCTTACTTGTTCAAGCACCCGCAGGGGATAAATCCTTTGTATTGTCCGCAATGTTCGCAGTGCTTCAACCTATTTATTAAGCAGGCTTTGTGATAATACTTGTCTCTGTTCGGATATTTTTCTACAATCTTTTTTGGTATTGCCCTATTGCTATCACAATAACAACAAAATTTAATGTTCGGATTGTCAAGGGTGCGGATGAGCAATGATAGGTCTTCGTTCATTTTATCGTTCTTAAACCGCTTGATACATTCGGAGCCTAGCACCATCTCTCTCCCGTTTTTTACATTTTTTACAATGTAATTCTTTGTAATCTCGTGTGAGCAACAGCAAAAATGTTCTTCCCCTTTTTCTATACTTTCCATAAGTTTCCAGTCGGCCGTGTTCCACTTTCCATCGGGTGATAGAAATGAAACGGCATTGACTAGATTTAGAAAATAACTTCCATTCACGTAATCCAAATGGAGTTGTAAATCCTCATACGTCCAATACGATCGGCGGTGAGAGGTGTCCATGGTTTATATAATAGTGTATATATTTTTATATATAAAATAAATTATATATTATTTAACATACTATTACGAAAAGCCCTTAATTCAAGTAATTCGGCTTTTTGTTTTTCGTATTTCGCCTTCCGCATTATTTTTATTCTCTCTTGGTTCTTATAATAGTATGCCTTCGCATTTTCCCTATTCTTATCAGGATGAGCCTTCAAAAATGCTTTCGCCCTTTCCCTTCTCCGTTGAACGATTTCTTCCTTTGTGAATTGAGGTGTCCTCGGCATTATATATATAATTATAATATTTTAATTATTTTAAATAGAAATCTCCCCACCCTGCGTTAAAAACACGTAAATCGTCGTTTAACAAGGTCGGACACTTGAGTGTGCTTAATAGCACTCAAGAGAGAGAAATTCGTTTTAGTATTAATCCGTGTCCAACGTCCGGGGTCGGCCTTTTTTTTTAGAAACTTTTCCCTCCCCCCCTCCCATAAAGGGGGGACATACTTTTTTTTTTTTAAGTGTATATAAGGTCGGACACCTTGGACAATAAAAAAAATGTGTAATACGAAGAAGAATTATATAATAAATACCGAAATTTAACGATAAAAAAGTGTCCAACGTTTAAAAAACAAGGTCGGACACGGCCGACCTTAAGGTCGGACAGCAACAGGAGAAGATATTTTCACTCACACTGCTCTTATATTCATCAAAAAAAAAGCAAAAAATGAAGATACACGTAAACATTAAATCATCAACCGGAATTGAACTGGCGACCAATTTGTTCGTGGCGTGCTTACTAACCATTTAATGTATACGCGACATCCTCAATAATTTGTTGAAAAAAATTGTATTTGAAGTATTGACGCCAATCTCAAATACATTTGAGATATTCTAGAAATTCTATTTCCGTGAATATCACCATGCGACAAAATTACCATTTTTTGTTGCGACATTTTTTCATTTTTTGGGTTTCAGTGTCGCAGAGGTTTCAGCAGAATTTCGCTTTTTTGTTGCGACAAAATTACGCTTTTTTGTCGCAGTAATGGACTTAATTCCAAGCAGAACCAAAACTAAAACAGATTGGTTGGAGGAATACGAAATTCGCAGACCTTGTAAGGACAGACTAAATAAGGATAAAATCGCTTGCGAAGAGAGAATTTCCAAAACTGATAAAGAAATCTCGCGTCTCGTTGAAAAGAAACAGACAGACATAATAAAAGTTGATGCTATCAATGAGATGTTAAAACGAATGACTATTGAAAATAATGAAGTAGAGGAAGACCGACTTGTCCGCTTGAGAAAAAAGAAATTGGAAAAAAAAATAAACAAAGAACGTGATAATTTCTATAAGTGGAAAAATGATAATCGTGGCCAACTTTCCGCTATTGTTATGAATAAAATTCTCGTTGGTATTGAAAAAGAACATTTATCGTTTAATTCTTCGTTTAATAAATACTCCAGTGATGGTATTAACGAATACGTAAATGATAGCATTAATAGTAGTATTAAACGCGAACACAATAGGAACATGCACAGAGTCTACAGAACCGAGAGTGCGGATAGCAACTCGGAATAAAAAGACTTTAGTGTAAAATGTTGATCTAAAATATGTTGGTTTAAAAATCAACATTATCAACATACATTGGTTTTTTTCAAAACCAAGGGGTTCAAACCCCACCCTTATTCAAAGAAATTTCTATCACACATGCTTTTGGTGTGTGTGATAGACAATGGGAGAGCCGAATGAATTAGCCGATGGAGTTGGCGCAATCAACCTCGCGGGGGGTGGTAAGTCCTAACTCTATTGTTTCTCGCAATCTCCAACGTGTTGGAGATACTCATGATAATGAATGTGGTGTGTAGGTTTTTGGAAGAGTTGGACTGCTGTTGAAAAGAAAGCCCCCACCGAACATAAAGACGCGCAACTTCTGCGTGTGTCTGCGGGTTTTGTTGGTGTTGGGATGGTGAATGGCTTTAACGCCTTTAGCAAGGGCGTCAATTTTTTCACCCGCAACGCGAACGAGAGAAGCGAAGATTTCCTCTTTGCTTGGGTTCCGCTTGACAAAACCATGAGAAATCCGAGAAAGAAAACTTACTTTCTCGTCTCTCTTTCGCTGGCAGGACAGAGTGAGGAAATCCTCATCTTTCCTTCTTTGTCCGCTTTGATGAAAAAAGTTGGAGAAAATGAAGATAGCATCAATTGGGCTATCCCCATTGATTAAAATCATTTTTTATTAATTGACTTGGGTTTCCTGATTGTGTTATCCCCCCCCCCCCCATTTGGGGTGTGATCATTTATGTTGGATAGACAGGTCTATGTTTTATATTATAAAATAAGCATTAGAAACATAAAAACACAACATAGGACACAACAAAAACAGACATTCAAACATATCAAAAACATATCTTTGTTTTACAAAAAACGACGCATGAAGCACACTAAGAGAGATTTCAACGAAATAACGATAAAAAACATTATATACGCAGTATATATACCATTTTATGAAATAAAATGTGTTTTTTATCGTTATTTCGTTGAAATCTCTCTTAGTGTGCTTCATGCGTCGTTTTTTGTAAAACAAAGATATGTTTTTGATATGTTTGAATGTCTGTTTTTGTTGTGTCCTATGTTGTGTTTTTATGTTTCTAATGCTTATTTTATAATATAAAACATAGACCTGTCTATCCAACATAAATGATATATATATCTCTCTCTCTCTCTCTTTCTCTCGTTCTATCTATCTATCTCTCTCTCTATTTATGACAGCGACCGACATGCCTCCCAAGCTTCCAGTCGGCTACTTCGTCAATCCGCGCCTGAAGAAGGATATTCGTGCTTTGGCTACTAAATACCTAGGGCCGGATGAGCGAGCACATGTGGAGGAAATGTTAGCAGGTGGAAATTTGACCAGAGTAGAGGTGGATGGAGATTACTTCGAAGGCGGCCTGCCCGGCCGTCGTGCTCATATGTCCTGTGTCGATGCAAAAGGCAAGGAATGGAGAGCAGAATTTCGATTGATCGACGAGCTACCTGTAAATTGGATGGAGTTGCCTCAAGAACGACAGGAGAAAATGAACGCACTTACGCGTTTGACCGATGAAGAGCTGCTGTCCTTACCACGCACTTATTTTGTTAATGAAGGACGTCCTCCAGCTCACCCGAGATGGCGTGGTGCAAGACAGCTTACTAGCGAAGAAAAGCAGGAGCAGGATTTAGCATTTGGAAATGCGCAGAGCAGGTAAATGTTATTGACGGCAGAGACGACCACACTTCCAGCAGTGTCAGGCAGAAATGCCTGACACTGTTGGAGGAAATGTCTGACGAAGAGAGGGGACATTTTCTGAGAGACAGCAGAATCAAAGACTTCGACACTTTCAAGGAATCGCTTGTCTTGACGGCGCAGGGATACCAGGAAATGCTGGGAAAAGGTACACTCAGAAAAGATGCTCCCAAGAGGCCGATTTCCTGGAGTGCGGCCTTTGCCTGCCTTCTGGCTCAGGCTTTCGATCTGACCATCCACACGTCAAGTGGGCAGATCAGTGAAATTTCGCGCGGTGCCACTATGCATGGCGCAGGCAGCAGACACGTATGGATGCTGAATTGCATGGGCTGGTATCTTGGTATCTGGCGTGCGTCGGCCAAGTGCCAGCCAGCGGAGCCAGATGCCTCGCAGTCGTGGGCTGCGTCCAAACCTGCGCCGATGAGCGATCCAGCGCCGAAGCCAGATGCTTTGGAGGCTTCATGTGTGTCCACGCCTGCGCCGCGTGGGGTTGTGGTAGCTGAAGCTGCTGCAGCTGAAGAAAGGAGTTTTTTCTTTACCCTTTCGCCACCAAAACGCAAAAACAAAGAGAATTCTAGGGAAGCTTTCTTGTTGAAGCCGATAGTGCAAGGAAGTGTGGAGCTAAAGGATTCGAAAGGGCAAGATGTAAAGAGAAGGAAATTGCTGCTGCAACTCTTGCTTTTCTTTACAGAAACCGAGTGGAAGGAGTTTGATTGGTCGTGGAACGGCCATTGCCAGCGCTTCGGACCGGAGATCACCCGCTGGCAGCAGCTGGTCACCAAGGAGGTCTTCCCGGATGGTGCCACTTTTCATTTTTGCTCTCGGGAATGCAATCAGGAAAAGCTTGGGACCGAGCTCAAGCGCGCTGCTACTATTTTGCAGAACCGATTCGAGGAAGCCTACCTCAAATTGGAGAGATACGAACAGTTAGAAAAAGTCAGCATCCGAATCAAAGCCAGGGGGAATCTGGGGCAAAAAAGTACACTCTGGGAAAAATTTCGCCAAATGGGATATGTACACGTAAAGAGGCTTCGCGTTTCAGGGATCCCCAAGGACCATGATCGTTCTTTCTCAGATTTCCTCACTGTTCTCGAAAGCGTGAGGAAGAGTGTTCAACCAGATCACATCTATCTAGCCGACATAGACGTGACACGTGGTCTAGCCTGCGCACTGTTTCCCAATGCAGAAGAGCTCCTCATCGAAGGAGAAAACGGTGCTGTTTTGGAGGGTACCGCAGAAGGAGACAAGCTGAAAGCGAAGTACGCAAAGCACGAGCCCTTTAACGAGTACTTACTTCTGGTAAATAATACAGACAAGGTTGGCATGTACTGTAAGAGCGTGCTACACGTCAAGACGCTACAGGCACAGGGTTCGCATGATTGTGAGTACGTATACTGCGTGAGGAGCAAGCTATACGACAAAACCCTATCTCACCTACAGATGGGTCAATCCTTGGTCAATCCGTTTGGTGATTGCGCCATGTATATGCATCGAAGTCCGGACGATGAAATCAACACGGCCTATCGCGCGACGGAAAGACAGCTTGCACACGGATTTACGCGTCCTGAGATTACTTTCTATCTGACTGACCCACTCGACCCGACCCCTGCATATTCCGAGATGATTAAGGTATTGAACGAAAGCGTGGATTTTTTTTGGCAGCAAGGCGCACTCGGCACCGCGTCTGTGCGTGAGAATATTTCAAAGCTTTACGCATCTCGAAAAAGTATTACCTTGATACTTGACGGTGTTTTATGGGAAATGTATGAAACCCGTTGGAGAACAAACCTTCGGTGTACAGGAAGGAAATGGAAGAATAGAAAGTCTTTCCAAAACGTGTCTAGGTTCCTAAAAACCTTGAGCTTGATTATGGGCGATAATGTCGCTCATGTTATACTCCTGACTTACGACCAATGGCGTACCGTCGACGGGGAAATGTTTGTAGTCAAAGGGCCAAGCTTTGACCAAATGTCTACGTGCCTGGAAGAAGGCAGGACACCAGTGCCGCCAGATATATATGACAAAGACGAAAAGAAAGTCGAGCTGGACAGCAAAGAATGGCACCCTTTCAACGTGGGGTTTGCTTACACAACCGTCCGACTCAGCGAGAGAGGGCTCGTGGAAGTCATGAGCGCGACTGGCAAGCCACAGGAATTGGATCGAAAACAGGTAGCACTGGCGCAAAGAGGCTTTCCTCCCAACTGCGAGCAAGTTGGCATGCCATCCACTGTGCGCTTGTTTGTCGACGAAACAAAATTGAAAGTCGCGATGAGTCAAAGGCCCCACCTTACTCTCCAACGCGACGAAAAGCGCGCACAGGAATTTAAGGATCGTTTGGAGGCCAGGGCTGGCACAGGTAGCAAAGAGGCAAGGACTGGCAAACGTAGCGCGACTATGACCGTCAGAATTACATCACCAACGACCTGGCCCATTGCTCCCCAACGCCCGACTGTTAGAGCGAGCTGTCGGCCGATGTTAAGCCTAGAGGAAGGGTCTCACATAGTTCACTGGGTCGGACAAAAACCGCACAATGATCGCCAGGTTGCGGTAGTACAGCTCAAGGGGAAGGATGGGCGACCCGTTCTCGTTCGCGTTACGACTGCTGGCGCGGAGGAGTTGCACTCGCAGAGCATGGCGTCGCAGACTGTTCTGCGAGTGCACAAGGAGGGCTTTACGGACAAAAACAAAAGTGAAGACGAGCACTTTTTTTGGAGCATTGGCACTAGTCTGTCTTCTTCCTCGAGAGACGATTTACCACTTTCGATTCACGTCTATTCAGGGAGAGTTCAAGAGCCTAAGGAGAAGACAGTCCCCTTGCCGTTTCGGGGCAAGACCGTATCGCTAGAAAAGGTGCTGCTAAAAGTCGGCGACCAGCTTCGAGTGCGATTTTTTTCTTTCAAACAATGTCCGGATCCAAGCAAAAAGAGCGCGGTTTGCTTGATTGAGATGATGTTCGAATCGAGCCGTTGAATTGGGAGGTAATTTTTCGGAGGCTTTGTATCGTGTCTGGAACGATCATCCTGACGGATTTTCCTTTTTCATAACAGCTCCCAAAAAAGGAGAAACTTCCACTGGCAGAGAAGCGAAACGGCTGGAATACAGATGGCATGCCAAGACATGGGACGGCAAAGAGATCTCACTCTCCCAATTGCAGGAAGGGCAAGCGCTTGGAAAGCGGCAGAGTGGTGACATTCAGCTTCCCGTGATCCAAGAAGGATTGGAATGGGATTCTGAAGAAGACTGTGACAAGGAGAAGAAGCAGCAGCAGCAGCAGAAGAAGAAGAAGAAGAATTAGAAGAAGAAGAAGAAGAAGAAGAAGAAGAAGAAGAAGAAGAAGAAGAAGAAGGAGAAGAAGAAGAAGAAGAAGAAGAACAAGAAGAAGAAAAAGAAGAAAAAGACGACGAAGACGACGACGACTAAGAAGAAGAAGAAAAAGACGACGAAGAAGCAGAAGAAGAAAAGGAAGAAGAGAAAGGTGATGATGAGAAAGAAGGAGGAGGTGAAGAAGAAGAGGTAGAAGGAAGAGGAGGCGAAACAGAAGAGAAAGGAGTCAAGGAAGACTAGGAGGCAGAAGAAGGAGAAGGGGCAGAGGGAAGAAGAGAAGGAAGAAGAGAAGGAAAAAGAGGAACGCAAAAAGGAGCAGGCAAAGTAGGAAATGGAGGACAAGGAGGAGGAGGAGAAGAAGAAGAAGACGAAGACGAAGACGAACAAGAAGAAGACGAAGAAGATGACGACGATTCAGAATATGTAGAGGAAGAAGACGAAGATGAAGAAAACAACGACGAAGAGTTGGATGAACCCAAAGAGGAAGAAGACGACGAAGACGACGAAGACGACGAAGACGAAGAAGACGAAGACGAAGACGAAGACGAAGAAGCGTTTGGTAAACCCGAACCCGAAGAGGAAGAAGACGACGAAGAAGGTAATTACAAGGAAGAATGCGAAGAAGGCAAAGGAAAATTCGATAGTTTAACGTGCGCTTTCTTCATTCAGAAGAAAAAAAGGCAGTGCATGAAGAAAAAGCCAGCCAAAAGCAAAGCCAGACGGTGGCTGTGTCCTTACCATGCCCGGGCCAACGGCTTGTGTTCCTTTTATATCAAGAAAAAAATGCGCTTCTGCCTGATCAAGCAGTCACAGCTGCAACCCAAGGGAGGAACTGCTCCTTGGTTCTGCCACCGCCATCAACACTTACCCCGCCCAACCCAAGCGTACGCTGCCACAGGCAAATAGGCACTGCAAAAAAAGGCAAAAAGTCGTAGCTGAATGTTGGTTTTGGCGAATGACTCAAGGCAAAAGGTCGTAGCTGAATGTTGGCAGGGCATCACAGGAGCCGCAATTCAACCTGCGAGAGGCGACTGCTAGGTCGCGAGGAGCGAGGCAAGTCAACCTCATCTACGTGGCGATGGAACAGATAACTTTCAGGTAAAGGGGGCAGGCAGAGTGTGAACTGGGTGTGACTCTCAACATAATTTATAACTTTCAGGTAAAGGGGTAGGAGAGAGTGTGAAGTGTGACTCTCAACATAATTTTACTCTTAATATTTTGATTAATACATTTACGTCTCAAATTAATATTAATAAAAAGTGGATGATTACTAGACCATTATTAAAATTAGTAATAGTACCACACACCAGATACCAGGCAGCAAGGAATTTCTACTGATTTTGCGGCGTCGTTCACAACCTCCACATTCAGTCAAGTTCACTGAAAGTGGAAACATCACCCGGCAACTAATTTTCTATAAAGTTTACCGAGTTTTGAATCTATTCACACCCTTCGAAACTTCAGTCAAAATTCTCCGTAAATTCAAACATGTCCTGTCCGTCCGGGTTAGATACGAAACTTTTTTTTGGGGGCATAGCTATTTTCACCCTTTTTGGGTCCCCTCTATTAAAAAAAAAAAAAAAGGCCCGCGGGGGGCCATGCTTCCTTGCCCCAGAGAGTGCGCCGCCTCACACCTTCGAGCTTTAATTCAGCGTAAATTACATTTTCTTGGCGCGCCCCTGCTCCTCCTTCCCTGCCTCTCCCTCAGCAAGGATATGCGGAAATAGGATACCTATGAAAAGTGGAAAGCAACAATTTTTTTTGGAACGCTTTTGCACGCGCAAACAAGGGACGAGGGGAGGGGGGAGGAATAAGCAGAGGACAAAGGTAAGAGGGGCGACGAAGGTGAGAAGGGCGACGAAGGTGAGAGGGGCGACGAAGGTGAGAGGGGCGACGAGAGTGAGAGGGAGGGGGGGGGGACGTCTTCCTCACGGCGGCCCAGCCGACCGTCTGTGTGGGATTTCCTTTTTGCGCAAGTAGATTCCTGCGCCAAATTGGCGCTTACGGCTGTTTCCCGGGGAAAGCTAAGACGTATTGCCTTTTTCAACCGTATCACGCACCTACCTCCGGACGGCACAATCTGACGCCAAATTTAGCTGGGGCCGTTCAGGAGGCTAGCAGAGAAATCGGACGTTTTCCAGCGGGGGGAAACCCGCGGGCCTTTTACTCGCACGAAAATGTTTTTCTGCCCTCTCACCTTCCCTAAGGCAGGGAGGTGCAGAGCAAAGGGGAGCGGGGCGACAAAGGTGAGAGGGGCGACGAAAGTGAGAGGGGCGACGAGAGTGAGAGGGAAGGGGGAGGACGTCTTCCTCACGGCGGCCCAGCCGAGCGTCTGTGTGGGAATTTCTTTTTGCGCAAGTAGATTTTGGCGCCAAATCGGCGCTTACGGCTGTTTCCCCGGGAAGGCTAAGACGTACTGCCTTTTTCAACCGTATCACGCACCCTACCTCCGGACGGCACAACTTGGCGCCAAATTTAGCTGGGGCCGTTCCGGAGGCTAGCAGAGAAATCGGACGTTTTCCCGCGGGGAGAAACGGTACGCCTTTTACTCACACGAAAATGTTCTTCGGCCCTCTCACCTTCCCTAGAGGCAGGGGAAGTGCAGAGCAAAGGGGAGCGGGGCGACAAAGGTGAGAGGGGCGACGAAGGTGAGAGGGGCGACGAGAGTGAGAGGGAAGGGGGAGGACGTCTTCCTCACGGCGGCGTTGGGGCGCCTGTGTGGGATTTTCTTTTTGCGCAAGTAGATTTGGGCGCCAAATTGGCCTTACGGCTGTTTCCCTGGGAAGGCTAAGACGTCCTGTCTTTTTCAACCGTATCACGCACCCTACCTCCGGACGGCACAATTTGGCACCAAATTTGGCGGGGGCCGTTCCGGAGGCTCAAGGAGCAGGGGGAAGGGGGAGGGGAAGGGCGCAGAAGCTGCAAAAGAAATAAATACATGCAACGCCTCCAATAAACCCCTCACCTCTGTTCATATTTTTCTGACCCTGCGCACAGTGGCCGAGCTAAGGCACGGACAGGACGCCGTCGGGGTAGCGAGGCTCTTGTCCTCCTAGCACATTGACCACGGGGGCAGTACCATTCGCGCAGGGTCGTGCTGGAGCACGGTCCTCCGCTCCTAGTTTTCAGTGTTCAAGTGTAGGACCGTCGAGTGGGCCGGATGCTGCGGCAGCCTGAGAGTGCCGTTGCAAGTGTCAAGTGCAATGCCTTGTCGAGCTTTAATTCAGCGTAAATTACGTCTTCTTGGTGCGGCCCCTCCCCCTGCCCTTTCCCTCTCCCGCTCCCTGTTCTCAGTGCAAATAATAAAACTTTGTCAGAGATTTCTGTTTTTGCGTGATTCTTTTGGTATACCGGCGAAGCGCACCCCTGCCTCTTCCCTCTGCAAGATCTGCGGAAATATCTGCGGGAATATGAAAAGTGGAAAAAAAATTCGGAACGCGTTTGCACGCGCTCTGAGGAGGGACGAGGGGGGGGGGATAGCAGGGGACAAAGGGAACAGAGGGGGGGGGGGGCGGGGGAATGCACATCCCGTCCCTTTCTTTCCCCTTCCTCATCCCCCGTCTGTTTCCTTTGTTGTCAGACCAAAAGAATTTTTTTTCTCTTTTCATACTATTCTGACCTTGCGCACGATGATGGCCGAGCCATGGCACGGACAGACGCTGTCGGAGGTAGTACCCCGAGAGTAAGACCGTCGAGCTTTAATTCAACGTATTCTATTCGCACTCTCTTGGCGCCCCCCTTTTTTCTTTACATTTTGTCTTGTGCCTCCCCTCCATTTACCCCTACCCCCCTCCCTGAGCCCGGGGGCTCAAAGAGCAGGGGGCAGATTTGCAACAAAAACTAAGCAGATTCCACTGAGCCCATGGCGGGGCACTCTTCCCCCCTTGGTATTCTCAAATCCTTTCTGCCACCCTCCCCCCCTTTCCCTCTTACCGACGGGGGGTATATAATTTGATCCTCCCCGGCCCTTTCTTCTCTTAGTTTTCAATGCAGAAAATTAAAAATTTGTCGAGGATTTCTTTTTTCGCATGATCTTTTTTACATTTTCAGCGCGCCCCTCCCCCACCTCTTTTCATATTTTTCTGACCTTGACCACCACCCATCCATCCGCCGCAGGGTCGTGCCGGAGCACGGTGCGCAAGATATGCGGAAATAGGAAAAAGTATGACAAGTAGAAAAATAATTTTTTTGGGACGTGTTTGCACGCGCTCAGGAGGGACGAAGGAAGGAGGATAGATAGCGGGGGACAAGGGGAAGTAGAGAGGAGGGAAGGCACAAGACAAGTTCAAAAGAGAGAGGGCAAGGGGGCACCCTGGGAGAAGGGGCATTCTGTCTACGAACAGGGGACGGAAGAGCAAAGGAGCGGGGAGAAGCACAAATTGTCTTAGTTTTTCCCCGTCCATGAACAGGGAGCGGAGGGGGGGAGTTGATGGAGGCATTGCATGTATTTACTTTTTTAGCTTCTGCGCCCTTCCCTTCCCTGCTCCTTGAGCCCTCTGGGCTCGGGGGAGGGGAGAAAGGGGGGGAGGGAAGGGAAGGGCGCAGAAGCTACAAAAAAAAACATACATTCAACACTTCAACTAGACTCCCCTCCATGCCGGGCGCTGCCCCCCCCCCCTCTTTTCTTCTCCCTCGTCGAGACTCCGGCTGAAATACTTTTTTTGTACTTTCTTGACCTTGCCCTGCCCCCTTCCGTCTTCCACTCCCTGTTGTCAGACGGGGAGGACAAGGACAGCTCTTGTTCTCCCCTTCTCCTCTGCCTCTTCTCTAACCCTCTCTTAGTTTTTAGTGCCAAGATTCAAACTTTGTCAGCGACTTTTTATTAATCTTTTTTGTACATTCTTGTTCCAAGCAGAAGACAGTAGAAGCAGAAGAAAAGCTACTTCAGTTTTTTTAATGGAATTATAGGATGGCCCCAGTCTTTATCTTTGTTTTATTGAGATCAAAACTAAGTTGCGTATCGAAAGGCCTTAGCAAATCCCTAACGCACGAGGTACTTGACGGGCAGCCCCCGCAAAGAAAAGAAGGCCTCCGCCGCAGACTCCCCGTTCCGTGCTTGCCTAAGCATTTCTGTACGCAACTCATACTCTTGCGTTCCAACTTGAACTAACCCTCTCGGCTCGCCGAGCGTGAAAAGAAAAACATCGTCTCCCAGGATTTCGTGCACGATCGTCGACTCCAGCTCGCTATCTCTAGCCGAGTCTACAGTATCATCGTCGCTGCCTGCCACTTGCGAAAAGAAATTATTTTTGGCAACGCCAGCCGCGACCAGCGCGGGTCTCCCTTGCAGGTCGAGCCCGGCGGATAGTCGTCGTCGCTCTTGCTCGTATCCTCTGCTGAGAACACGGGCACGGCCAAGAACGTGCAAAAAAGAATACGCTGAATTAAAGCTCGACTGTCTCACACTTTGCACTAAGAAAACTAAGAGAGTGAGAGGGAAGAGGCAAGGGGAGGGGCGCTCCGGCATGGGCTCAGTGTCAAGATTAAAACTTTGTCAAAGGTTTTCTTTTAACTTTTTTTTGTATACCGGCGAAGCGCGCCCTCCCGCCTTTGGACCATGTTTGTTAACATAAACGTCGAGCCCACACAAGCCTAGCCGCTCGGACTCGTGTGGCTTTGCCTATCAAACCAGCGCTCAATTCGAGCGGCTAGGCTTGCTCGACCGAGCCACGACCCGTGAAAGCCCGGCTCCATGTGGGTAAAACTCTGTGGGAACATGGTTTGCATGTAGGGCAGATCGTAGTAGGTTAGGGGGTCCTTTGCCGAAAGCAGGAAGAGAGTGCTCGGGGAGTCCAGAAGATTGTGAGAGCAGTGAGGCCAGAAACAGAAGCGATAGGGCAGAAACTTAAAATAGCAACGACCTAGCTTTTCGTGCATCAGAAAAGCTGCGAAAAGCCTGGATACCCAGGGGTTCGAGGACCCGCCGCGCAGTGTCAGGATCGACAGGATCTGTGAGAACGGCTGGCAGACTGCCCCGTACGCCAGCGTGCAGGCAGACACCGTGAGCACAGGCTCAATCAGGACGCTGGAACGGACGCGGTAGCCACCGCCATACCTGTGCAGGAAACCATGACTCACCACAGCCCCTAGAGACCAGCGCACAACGATGATTTGCACGATGCCCAAGCTTTGCAAGTAGGCGTGCAGTCGAGCCAAGAATCTGTCGAGGGTGACGCCCGAGCTGGTCGCAGTGAATTCGCCAAAGTACCAAAGCGGAGCAAAGACGGGCGCCACCACCACCTCACCGGCGGGGATGGCTCGTAGCAAGTTCCAGATCGCAGCAAACTTGCAGGTGGCGCCGTGGAAGAGCAGGACGACACGCGAGCCTGGGCGCACAGGTCCCCGAATGACAAGAGGGAAATCCGCGTCGCAAGCCTGCCAGACCACTTGGCCCTGCCAGCAGACGTAGGTGCACAGAAGCGAGTCCAAGGCGTACATCACGCGATTGGTGATCCAGGGCAAGTCCAGAGCGTGGGGTCGCATCTCCCAGAGGGACGGCGCAAAGCTGCGGGCGGGCTCGCGGCCACGCGGGAAGTGATGCCTCACTGCTGTCAACAGCTTCCCCGCCAAGGCTAGCTTCCTTTTCCGCGCCTGCGCCCCGCCCCTGCCAGCGCACAGAATGTCACAAAACACTTGGCGCAGTTCCTGATCTGAGCACACCACCAAGGCGCGGAAGTTGACAAGAGGAGCCACGGCAGCCTCGATCTGTTGCGCGTCTGCTTTCCGGAAAAATTCCAAGCACGATAGTATATCAAGATCGCTTGGATTGCTATGGCTGCGCTCAGTCCTCCAGTGTTCGATTATCCTACGATGGGCAGACCTAATATAGCTCTTCCATGCCAACTCACAAATCAGCCAGCCCGTGAGCGTGGCCCACGCCAAGAGCCTGAGCAACGCCGAGGAAGAAGACGAAACTAAGAAATACACGTCCGACAAGACCAGAAACAACGTCAGCCCAAGCGACAACCCCTCGTACAGACCCGCCATGGCCGCAGATTTCCAACAGAAAGAGAAAGGGCCAGGGAGAGGGAAGAACTCTTTAATAAAGAACAACTATTGGTAATAGTAACTGAAAAAAGAGAGAGAGAGAGAGGAAAGGAAGCTATTTGAGATGGAAACAATAATTGAAAAGGAGGTTTTCGCGGGAGTCCCCCGACAGCAAACGATCACCGCCCGTGTGCTCTCGCCAATTCTGAATTGGAGAAAATAGCGCTGTCGAGGGGCATGGCCGACCACGAGTCCCGCCTATCCAAGTGGCGGCGGTGGGTTTTTGTTTGGCTCTCCGGCTTCGGTCCGTCAGGCTGTGCGTTCGCAGTAGCAATGTTTAACGATGCACATGCCAACTGGAAAATGACGGGACTGGAGTCTATCCTCTGGGTTTCGATTCCGTGCATGATTCTTCAGGTCTTGTGCTTTATCGGGGGGATTCGCCTGTCTGCAAAACTGGGATTTCTCATCATGGGCCACGGTTCGTCCATGAGAAAGAAGGAAGCGCTTTTAAGCAACTGGTCCAATACCGCCATCTGCGGCGCTCTGCTCTTTACCATCACCTTTGCTATGCTTCCCGCTTTGCCGAAAAACGACGGACTGCAATCTTCTTTCATCACACAATATTACGTGCTCTGGACGTGGATGGCATCGGGCAACACGTGGTTTGCTCTTATGCTCAGTGGCGTAGCCTCGCTGTTTCTCGGAGCGTACGATGAAAAGGAGTCGTTGCAGTTTATGGCTCGTTTCCAGACACCGCTTGGGGCACCCGTTTTTACCACTCTCCTGGGCATTATGTTTCTCTATATGTCTGCCTCTCTGTATGTGTGGGAGGTGTACGGAAAAGCGGCGGGAGGCACGGTGTGCCTGATCTGGCCCTTTGGCATTTTCGGAGTCGTCAATGAAGGTTGGCAGATGGCTTTCTGGCACCCCATTGAGTTACAAAACCCCCCGCCCCCACCGCCGGGGGTTGCAACCTCCTGACGGGAAAGACTGGGTGAACTGTCTGTGATACGGCCGAAAAAGGCAACAAAGGTGTTTTTACTTGGTTTAAATAAACAACTAGGTTTTGCATATATTGTTTTGTTCCTTTCTTCTAGATTCTGCACGGGCTGGTACGACTGGTCACGACGCTGCCCCGACTACACCTACGTGCTCTTCGGCATCGCCGTCTGCGCTTGGAGCAGTTTCTGCAACGACACTTTTTGTAGGCCGCAGCCGATGATCGAAAGCTTAGTCAGTGAGGGACGCAGCAGCAGCAGCTTGGAGACCGAAGCCACGCACAAGGCATCCCGCAGCTCTAGGTAACTGAATACGCAGGGCCACACATCGGCGGGGAGTATTGTTAGGCGCGGCTGAGCATACACAAGCACGCCGCGAACGTGCCTAGGGGGGGGGGGGGGTGCCCTCCCCCCTCTGTCGCTCCGGTCAGGGGGCTCAAGGAACAGGAGAAAGAAGGAGGGGAAGGGCGCAGAAGCTACAAAAAAAATAATAAATACATGTAACGCCTCTACTAAGTCCTTCCCCCCCCCCCCCGCCTTGTTTTGCCATGAGCGTTCCCAACGCCCGTGGTAATAGTCTTTTTTTGACCAAAGTGCCTGATGACATACTGCATGACGTAATAATGGAATTTCTAGATGACACGGACCTCGCGAAGCTTGCGGAGGTGTCAAAGGACCTAAGAGTTTGGGGCGGCGAGAAAGCCATGAAGAAGCAATTTGAAAACCAAGCTTTCAGGCTTAGCCAAAGCTACAAACACCCTGATTGCTGGGAAAAGCCCGTCGAGGAATTCAACAAGGCTTTTAAGCAGCGTTTTCCTAGCCTTCCAGGGCTGTACGCATCCATCCAAGTAGCAGCAATCGAAGGCTTTGGGTGCGGGGTGGCTTTGTATCTCAAACGTAATGAAGTGGCCAGGATACTGGAATTTGCATTCCAAGACTTCGACAACGTAGGTCCGATCGACAATGACAAGCTGCAAAGCCTGATTCGGGAGTGAACCAAGAATTTTAGTAGCTATGACATGTTTCTCGAGGTGTGTACAATCTTGATAAGAATCAAGACAAAATCCTGTCCTAGTTCTCAGTGGTAAATGGAAGACTTTGTCGAACTTTAATAAAAAAAAAATCGGGAGAGTGACTATGAAGAGCACAGTACAGCAAGCAGGTAAGCGCAGAAGGCGATAGCAGCTCCAGTCACCACCTGAAACGGCGCCGGACTATCATTAGTCTAAAAACACACATAGACAATATGGCGACAAATTCTATGTGAGAAACTGAAAAGAGAAAAAAAGTTCAGTTCGCAAGGGAATGGCGGGGGGGGGGGGGGGGGGGAGGGACGTGGGAGAAAGGGGACAGGGACGCACCCCCCCTCTTCTCTCTCCTTCCTTTTTCTCTCCCCATTTGCGCCACGAAGAAAAAAATTGGCGCGCGGTTTTTTTCCGCGGCACGAGGTCTGTCGACTGCGACAACGCCAACAGCAAAGGGAGCAGAAATCAACTTGTAATGCTAGCAATAGCATTACTACCCTGGTGGATACCGCAATTTACCACCAGAGCAACAATGCGTACTTAGTTCTAGGCGCGGCGGGGCAGGTTCTCTACGGCTGCCATGGAAATCGTTGCTCGGCAGCTCACGAGTGGACGGATCGCTCGCGAACGGTCCTGCTCGGAAATCTGTTCAAGCCGTGGCTCGAGCAGAAACAACACCTGCTGGAAACAAGCGGGCCGCCGGCCACCGCCACCGCCGAAGAAGGGGAAGAGGACGAGGGCGGAGTTGTAAGTGACGTCGAGGCCGAACCTACAGAAGACGACGACGTTAGTTTTGAGCAGGAGGACCGCGCCCCTGCGCCGTCGCCCGCCGGCACGCGCGGGCGAGAACTCACGTCCGCCGAGCACGAGGCACTCACGCGCGAACTCCTGCCCCATCTAACCTCGTCGCTTTTCACTGAGCTCCAGACCTTTCTGAAGGAGGCGGGCTGGCCCGAAGGTGTTACCTCGCAGCTGGAGCACCTACAGCTGGCGGGATCCGTGATCGAAAAGAAGAAGAAGCCATTGCAAGGACAACAGCAAGAAGAATCCGTAAGCGAAAAGAAGAAGCCATTGCAAGGACAACAGCGCCAAATAAACAGGCCGCACCGGCCTCTTTCCGCGGGGTAACATAAATAAAATGTTTTCCACGAGGCACAGGCGACCTAAACCTCTGGCCGTGCGCACGAGGAAAAACTGTTTCCCTGTGCTTGCGTCCCCGCCGACAACCAAAGAAGACGTGGTGTCTCCCCAGCCCCTGAGCATAAGCTCGAGCTTGCCCAGGATAGGACTTAAGTGCTCGGACGCAACGGCGGGCGGCGGGCGGCGCGCGAGGCGCTGACTTGCTGCCGGCCTAGCTCGCGACGGTGCGAACTCGCCCGGCACATGCACCGTCTCGGGCCCGCGCGGGGAATGGCTGGGGCAGTGCACAAGAAATTCCTCGTAGTCGGGCAGAGGCGCGCCCACCGCGTTCGGTTGCAAGAGGTCGTCGATCTTCTGTGAGCCAGGGACGCGCCAGCAGCGGTTTAGCGAGTACACACTGGCATCAATGATGCAGCCCGTGTTTTTGGTGTGTTTGTACAGGGCCAACGAAGCATCGACGCACAGGTCGGCGGCGGCCTTGTGCTTCATCAGCCACCTGTCCACAAAGGCCCCGGCGTGGTGCACCGACTGAAACACGACGCGGGGGAAAGCGACGTGGAACGAGTTCTTGAACCAAACCGGTCCGTCCTTCTGCCCGGACACGCAGACCCTGCTCAAGTCGAGGGAGTGCATTTCGTCAGCGCCCGCCGATCCAAGCCCAAGGGTCACCAGAGCCGCGCCCACAACCTTTTGCAACGCCCGCAAACGCTCGCCGGAGCTCGGGTCCTGGCCGTCGCGCGAATACCACTCGAGGTCGAAATACAAGCTGCACTCGCCGCGTATAATGACAAAAAAACTGCGTCTCATCGCGTTGAAACACTTGTAGATTTCATGGTAAAAGGCACGGGCATCTGCGCAGGAACCGAACAAATGGCGCGTTTTTTGCCACTGGCTCGTAGCTTTCGGGGGCAGGTTCAGCTTGTAGAAGAATTGGTGCTGCAAAGCCGCGCCCCGCGCAAAGCAGGCCTCGCCGGGGGGAATAGAGTTGAATCCACTTGATTCTAAGAGGTGTATTGGCGCGGGCAGGTCGCGCGTGATCACCGTCGTGAGAGGCGCGCGCCTGACCACACCGGCGGCGCCCACTGTGGCCTGCTGCGTGGTGAGCATAGGACAGTGCAGAGCAAAGTCGGGCGCCAGCATCATCAACAAGTCGTGTTGGGGAATAGAGGAGCTTTTTCTTTTAAAAAATAAATAAGAGAGGAGAGAAAGCGACACCGGTGCCTAAATGCCAAGCCCCTATTTTTTTTTCGGCGTTTGGGTAAGAAAAGGAGGGAGGGGACGCCGCCGAGGGATCAAAAGGAAAAAAGGGGGAAATGTGCCACCCCCCCCCCTCCGGCGGCTAGTGCCATAAATATGTTTGCACAGTCGCCGTGACCTCTGCGCGACCATTTTAGTGAAATGTAGTAAAATAGAAATTTCTGGCGGGTTCTTTTTTTCCCCCTCTTCTTCAGAAAAGAATATCAAAGAAATGGGGGAAAAGTTACATTACACACACACGTTTTATTAAAAAAGCTTTGGCAAACTGGTCTCTTACTTTGGCACCCGACGTCCACCCCCTATCTTTAGTCCTGACGACGCGCCCAGAAAGACAGGATCTGCGGTTGCAGAAAGGGGGGCACGCAGCTCTGCAGTTCGGCCTGCAAGCAGTCGGGTGCTTGCCCCCGCGCCAAGCGTTCAGCCGCCGCACGGGCTTTATCTGCGCAGAGCTGAAAGAACAGGCGTTCTCTCGGGGCAGGCTGTGGCGGCAGTGTGGCCGTGGCGGGATTCAACCGCACCAACTCGAGCACTGCCTCTAGGAGGAGCAAGCGGCCTTCCAGTAAGACTGTCGACGCCCCCGCCCGCTTGAGCGCGAGATGCCTTTGCGGTAAATCCATGGCCAAGACCGCTGCCATCGCTGGTTGTATCTTCCGGCGGCAATGCGCTTTGTGCAACGTTTGCCAGTGGGCACGTTGGCAGGCGGCGTTGCAATGCATGACGAGGCGACAGCGAGAACAGGCAGCAAGGGCGCGGCCGAGGAATCCTCGCGGGAGCAGCAGGCACAGTCCAGGGCGCGGCTTGTAGTGGCTAGAGAGTGGGCGCGGGGTTGGCGACCGCCCTATCCTTTGGGGGCAGTGACGGTCGCCCCCCCGGGGATAGCTCTACCAATAATAGTGGGTGTGATGGTCTTTCTCCAGACCACGTCGCCACCTCTTTCGGGCAGGCGCTCGAGCAGTGCCTCGACCACGACACACACGCCGACCTCTGGCGGTATATTTTTGACCTCGGCCCGCAGATGTTGCAATTTGGGCTGTGCCAAATCCGCGCGGGACAGCGCGGAGATAGAGATTCCCGGACAACTCGGGCGCGCCGTCGCTAGCAGAAACACGTCACATATTTTCCTGTCACGCTGCGCCTTGTCCGCGGCTGCGAGCAGTGAATTGCGCAGGTCTTGGCTAGTCCGGACTTGCTGTAGAAAGGCCAAGGCCCGCGCGTGCTGTGCAATGTTCTTGGCCCCGGCCAGGAACGACACTTTGTGCCGAGCTTTCCGATCTGCTTCTTGGCAGGCCACATTGCAATAATAAGCCACGCGGCACTGGGCACAGGCGCGATATTTGGCTGCAAATTTCTGGCCGGCCAATCTCTGCTTTCGCAGCATGCCCCCGCAAGCCGCATTGGCACAACTATAGAATGACAGCACGGTGTCGCTCGGCATGACTACAGAAACACACTTTTCTTTTTTTGTGCACA
>WBZZ01003729.1:20000-26173 GCA_019918135.1 Paulinella micropora | reverse complement strand
CCTTCGATTCTGGGAAAGGTCCCACATGATCAATGTGTATAAACTCAAACATCCCCGCATGAAG
Source organism: Paulinella micropora (assembly GCA_019918135.1). NCBI lineage: Eukaryota > Cercozoa > Imbricatea > Euglyphida > Paulinellidae > Paulinella > Paulinella micropora. Next base: position 26,109 of record WBZZ01003729.1, on the reverse strand, counting down.
AGGAAATTCGCCAATCAGGCCGAAATTTGCCTTCAGTGGTGTTTTTGTTTATCTTGCACGGGATGCATGCATCCACCGCCTGATCTATCTCCTCCTTCATCTTCTTCCACCAGAATCGCCTCGCTACGAACATATGAGTTCGTTGTCGACCCGGATGCGCCAAAAGTGGCAATTGTGGGCTGCGACAGATATAAATCGTCTCAGACTCTCCGGTGCCCAAAGGGTCCATTTGTCCGGCTGTGACGCATAGCGACCGTGAAGGCCCTTGTACCACAGTAGACCATCTCTCCATCCCATCTCCTTCATCTGATCTTTGATCGCTTTCGTCATCCGTAGCTCATCCGGTTCTGATATAACTGTATCAGTTTCTTTAAACTCCGGATCTTGAGCCTGTTGTTGCCTCCATGTGGTAGGCGAGGCTATATGGATAGTGCCATCTTCTAGCCGTACCCCGATTCTTTCCGGGTCATCGTCTAGGTCACTTCTCCGCTCTTGAGGAGGCTCCGCATAAACTTCCTGCGTCTCCTCTTCCTCTCTTATGTTCGCCTTCGCATTCTCATATACCTCATAGGACCACTCAGCGTCCTCCTGGGTATGTAGCTCACAACATATCCCGTGATCCGGGCCTTGTGGACTGTACCGTAGACCTGTGCGGTCATATCGGACTCCACTCGCCATCTCCATCGCCTCAATGTGGCTGACCTCATACACCTTGTCAGTGGACAAGTCTTCCATCTCCACCGTGGACACCAACGCCGATACTTCTGAGTTAAACTCTAGCCTACAGAGGCTATCAGCGACCACATTTCGCTTTCCCGGTAGATGGACCATTGTAAAATCGAAACAAGACAAGAACGCTTGCCACCGCGCCAGCCGTCCCGTCTGTTCATGATTCATCAACCATAACAGGTTATGATGATCAGTTCTGACAGTAAATTGAGGTCCTCCCCACAAATACTCTCTGAGCCTCTTGAGGGCCCATACTACCGCCAACGCCTCTCTTTGCCTTGTGCAATAGTTTCTCTCCGCCGCACACAACTTCCTACTAATAAACATGATTGGGCGTAATTTCTTCTCCTCATCCTCTTGTTGTAATACAGCCCCAATCGCAAACTTAGATGCGTCTGTATCGACTACGAATTGTTTCGTAAAGTCGGGCATCGTTAACACCAGTCCTCCGTCTTTCGGGTCTTTGTAAATGAGATCTTTGAGCGCATGAAACGCTTGCAAAGCCTCTTCGCCCCACTTCTCAAAGTCTCCAAAATCTATCATTTTCTCCAACTTAGCCCGTGTTGCACCCCAATCGGGTATAAACTGGCTATAGTATTGCGCCATCGCAAAGAATGAGTGCAATTCAGTGCGGTTCTTCGGTATCGGTCGATTCATAATCTCCTCCCTCTTCTCTTTGGATATCGAGACTCGATTATGGGAGATCTCGTACCCTAAGTATGTCACACTCGTCTTGGCAAGTTGACACTTCTTTAGATTGCACTTCAGGCCAAAAGCTCCGATGCGCCTGAATATATCGGACAAATGATCGATATGCTCCTCCATTGTGTTAGAGTATACGATAATGTCATCGATATAGCAAAATGCATATTCTCCCGCCTTCTGTCCCCGCCTTCTCATCAAGCCACCGTCAGACAAATCATCGTACTGACTGCTCAACATCTTCTGCATCGCCTTCTGGAAAAGTCCTGGGGCTTGCTTGAGGCCCATCGGAAGCACTTTCCATTGATATATTTCCATACCCACCACAAACGCCGTCAGCCATCTGGACTTTTCCTCCAGTGGTATCTGCCAGAAGCCATTCTTAAGGTCAATGACCGAATAGAATTTTGCATTCCGCAGTACTCTCCTTCCTTCTTCTAATGTCGGGAGAGGATTTCTCTCTTCCTCCAGCACCTTGTTAACACGAGCATAGTTAACTGTCAGGCGCCATTCTCCTCCTGGCTTCGGCACTATTCTCGGTTGTGAGACTATTGGAGATGTTGATCTCTCAATAAAGTCTTCATTGAGCAGCTGTCTTGCTAGCTCCTCCGCTATCTTCGCCTCATGTATACTCAAATTCGCCCTTCGTGGTGCTGGTGACGGCTCCGCACCCGGTATTTTGTAAATAACCGCAGTGAAATCTTCAGGCTTGACACCACCTGCATGTGGAGGGTCAAAAATTTCCTTGTTCGCCTCTAATTTGGCTTTTAAAAGCTCCTTCTCCTTCTCCGTGCCTACTCCTTCTTCCAATATTTTCCGCGCCGCCTCTTGAAAATCTTCATCAGACATCTGCTTATGCTGCTTGAGGGGTTCTCTGTCCTCCTCCAAGCCTAAGTCCTCTTCCGAGACATCATCTAGGCCCGTCTTTTCATACGTGACCGTGTCCGGCTCATCATCTTTACCGAGCTCCACCAGCATGTCAATGAGTCTCGCGTATTGCAAAGGAGCTTTACGGGTGTAAAAACCATCAAAGCATGTGAATGCTTGCGGTATCAATTTCAACTTGTCGAGGTCTCTGAGCTTCCGCTTGTATGCACTGCTCTGCTCACGAGTTCCCATACGACAAGCCACCACTAGCTGTTGCTTGCGAGAGGGTACCGGTATAGGATGATCAATAAGCCGGTCCCTTATTTCCTGCGCCCATATCGCCTTCTCATTATATGGCAGGATAATAGTATACGGCTTATTATTTTCGAATAAAGTCCGTAAGCATTTCTTCACTTCAGACAGTGAACGCGGCCACGTCGGCTCGTCACCCCAGAAATCAGTAATAAAACTTTTAATAGTTTCTGGTGGAGTATCCGGGATTCGCCCCGTTCTCTTTGGTACAAACGCCTCCCTTTTTTCTTCTCCTACTTTCGCATGGAAACAGTATCCGTTAGTAATATGGACATCTGTTCATACTCCTTCCGCGAATCTCGCCAACGACGGGCTTCTTTGTGCGACACATATAATCTCCTCCTTTCGCTTCTCGATTAAGTCATCAATAGACTTTTTGTCCCAATGGGATGTCGGAACTGTGACAGTGCACACTTGGGATTCCCAATTGTCGGTCCAGGACAGTTCATCCGGTCTTACGACATGGGGGTGAACGTACACCTCAAGTGCCTCATGTGCGATGGCCATCTTTTTGTGATCCGTCGCTAGACTCAGCTCATAAGCCTCATAAGAGTCAGTAGCGTTGAAGGGATCAATATCGTTCTCTTCTCCTCTTTTTACTCCATATATCACTCGCCGTGCGGCGCAATCAATCACAGCCGCCATCGTAGCCAATTGGTCATACGATAGTAATATTGACCCGTGGTAACCGGGGACGACATAGAGGTCCATACGGTGTACTCGTGCGGATTTCAATTTAAAGGTCAGTGTGATGATTCCCGTGATATCCGTCCGGCTGCTCACTCCTTTGAGAGTGCCCGTTGACTTTTTCATATTTCCGTCCACCCAGTCCCGGTATCGATTTAAAAACTTCCGGCCGACAATATTAATATTCGCCATCGTATCATTACCAACTTTTAATATTGTCTTCAATGTTTCACAATAAAGTTCCGTATAACACAGAGCATCGGGCCTGTGTATATTGGCTGCGAGAACAAGAACTTTACGTTCCAAATTTTGGAGTCTTGTCTCTAAGTTTTTCAACTCCTCCTTCTTCTCCTCCTGCTTCACCTCATTAACATTTTTATTATTCTGCGGTACTGGTGCGTTTACTATTTGAGCGACATTGTCTTGTGGTACTTGAGTACACAAATTGTCTTTTTGCTCGCCACCCGCCGCGACCGTAGACATTGAGTCTGTTCGTGGTTGTTTGCTTGGCCGAGGCGATACGTCTGCCATTGGCCTCCTCGCCTCCATCGCAAGTCTCGCCTTCCTACTTGCATCAGTTATCATTGGTAACCGTGCTGTATGAACGGGTATGAGACTACCTTGGGGCTGCAGTCTCTGTGTACCCACATCTTTGTTTTCACATAGAGGAAGCGTTGGCCCAGTCTGCACAACAGCATTAGAAAGCACTGTGACTTTAGGGTTAAACTTCACAGTCTTCTCCTTCCTCTCTTCTTCCCCCTCCAGTCATTCCACCACCTCGAAACGATTACCTTGAGTAGTGTCCGGGTAGGATGACGTATCGGTCTCCGAGGCAGTGTTGTAGGCCTGAGCTCGACCGAAATTCGGGTTGGAGCTTGCCCACGAGCCTCCTCCTCCTCTGGGTGGGGGGGCTGGAGCTCGAACAGCTTTCCCTCCATAAGGGGTATATCCCCGACCTCCTCCTCTTCCTCTCTGAGGGGTTCCCTGCCACCTCGAGGCTCCTCTCCATGTTCCTCGTCCTCGTCCTCCTCCTCCTCCTCCTCGTCCTCCTGCTCCTGCTCCTCCTTCTCGTCCTCTTTGAGAGGCCTTTAAGTTCTTTTGTCTCTCCCTTTCCTCCTTCTTCTCCTTCATCCTCTTCATGTAGGTAATGATTGCCTCTCATAACTCCTCATCATCACACATATTGGCATACCAACCTTCGTTCACAGCGGCAATCTGAAGCATATTGAAAAGGCCCGGTTCCTTGCCTTCCGTCCTGCTCAGAAAATTTGCCCTTGCTGTTGGGTTCTGCTTATCATGATTGAAAGAGCAGTCTCTGTTCTCCATCTGTGCCTTACACTGCAAGCCCGCGAACCACCTCCAACATGCGGTCTTCAGGTCTGGCTCTCGCTGTCTCTTCCAACCGGCAACTCTGTTTGTGTACGTGGCTTGTGCGCCAACAGGTACACCGCCTGCCTGTGCCGTATGTGCCTCCGTGAGCGAGTCCATGTTTGAGCATGCACTCATCACTTCTTGAAACAGTGCTGACGGAGCAACGCTTTGAACCGTATTTTCGAACACGTGTGTCTCGAGGAAGTTCTTGGACTTCACTGAGCTAAACGTCGAGCATTGTTGTATGAGCTGAGTAAGCTTACTCGGGTTAACTGTGTGTAACGCCGAAAAGAAATAGAGGATGATCGACTTGCGGCCATAGAATAGCCCATAGGAGGAAACTACCTCTGTAAGGGTCGCCGCCAAGCCAACAGCACTCCTCAAACTCATCGCCACTGTCTCAAAGATTTCAAATCCTATGAGAGTACCAGTGCAGAGATGCTGGTATCCATGAGATTGAAAATATGAAATGAGTGTGGCCACCGCCAGTTCACACTGAGCGTCTAGGCCTGTTGCATTGTTTCTCTTAATCTCCTCCTTCTTTCTCAAAAACTTGTACTGTGTCAGATCAAATCCCTCCGAGACTAGAGATTGGTCAAAAACAGTAACAAGGGCCTCGTATTCCTGCGTTTCGTCGCAAGGAAACGCCTTCATGCAGGCATTGATCTCTTTGAGCTTGCTCAAAAGCGAAGCATCAGAGTCTTTGTCTAAGCTCGTCTTGGCATATAGCATGAGACTTGCCACTCCTCCTTTCTTCCCCTTGAAGGCATTTATGATGTTCTGTCTGTCCTTCTTCTCCGTGTTTGTGACCACCACCGTAGTTGAGCCCGAGGGTGCAGGGGCTGGTGGGGCAGGAGCTGGTGGGGTCAAATATGGCGGAGGGTGTGTCTTTGCACCACTCACTTTTGCTTTCATTCTTTCCAGTCTCATCGTCTTCTCGAACTCCTCATTCTCTTTCGCCTTCTTCTTCTCAGACATCACCAGCTTTTGAGCATGAGTGATAAAGGCCACCAATTCAGAAGCAGATCTGAGAAAATTATATGTCTCCACATATTGGTCAACACCTGCTTTGTTGGCGACCGGTGGTGCGTTACTAAGTGATTTAAGGACAGAGTGATCCTTGGTAGGAATCCATCTCTTCCATGCCTCCTTGTGCAGTAACGCACCCATCAACAGTCTGATCTTGGTCAGAACTCTGTCGGTCTTCTCTAACTCATCAATCACAGGATGAGTTTCTCCTGCTGCCTTAATGCTTTTTTCCATCTCTGCCTTCCCCTCCTCCAAGGCCTTTATTTCCATTGTAAAAAAATGAAATATGCCACTCGAGTTTTTCGAACCCAGATTGGTCTTCATTTTTGTTACATCGACTGCCTCCTGACCAGTCGCGAGGAATCTGGCCGTTGCTCTTGGGTTTGTGTACTGGAGGTAACCCTCACATCGT
>WBZZ01003729.1:2500-15000 GCA_019918135.1 Paulinella micropora | reverse complement strand
GATAGATAGATAGATAGATAGATAGATAGATAGATGGCAGACCACTTTGTCCCCACAGCCTACATACATACATATATACATACATACATACATACATACATACATATATACATACATGCATACATACCACGCATAACAAGCAACAAGCATATAACAAGCATGTATGTATGTATGTATGTATGTATGTATGTATGTATGTATGTATGCATGCATGTATGTATGTATGTATGTATGTATGTATGTATGTATGTATGTATGATGTATGCATGTATGCATGTATGTATGTATGTATCTATGTATCTATGTATATGTATGTATGTATAAACGCAACAAGAAAGGACCAACAAACAACGATCAACAAACATCAGTGACAACAGTAGTGACAAACACAAACTACCAGCAACAAGGAACAGCAACAATGAATAATGAGTGTGTGTGTGCGTGTGTGTGTGTGGGAGTGAGTGAGTGAGTGTGTGTGTGTGTGTGTGTGAGAGAGAGAGAGAGAGAGAGGGAGAGAGGGAGAGAGAGAGAGAGAGAGAGAGAGAGAGAGAAAGATTGTGTGTGTGCGTGTGTATGTGTGTGTGTGTGTGTTTGTTTGTGAGTGTGTGTTACTGTTGAAACACCTTCCTTCGGGATTGTGTAAATAGTCAGGCTGGCCAACAGTGGTAGAAACATTATGAACAGACAATCCTGCAATACATACATGCATACATACATGCATAACTCTATTACTGTTGTTGTTGTTGTTGTTGTTGTTGTTGTTGTTGTTGTCGTTGTTGATGTTATTGTTGTTGTTGATGATGATGATGATGATGATGTTATTGTTGTTGTTGTTATTGTTGTCCTGTTGTTGTTATTGTTGTTGTTGTTGTTGTTGTTGTTGCTTTCTCTCTCTCTCTCTCTCTCTCTCTCCTCTCTCTCTCTCTCTCTCTGTTGTTATTGTTGTTGTTGTATAATCAGATCTACGGCCTGGCGTATGTATGTATGCATGTATGTACGTATGTACGTATGTATGCATGTATGTATGTATGTACGTACGTATGTATGCATGCATGCATGTATGTATGTATGTATGTATGTATGTATGTATGTATGCATGCATGTATGTATGTATGTATACATATATGTATGTAAGACCGAACGACCTGGCGGTGTGTGTGTGTGTGTGTGTGTGCGTGTGTGTGAGAGAGAGGGAGAGAGAGAGAGAGAGAGAGAGAGAGAGAGAGAGAGGGAGGGAGAGAGAAAGAAAGAGAGAGAAAGAGAGAAAGAGAGAGAGTTAGAGAGAGAGAGAGAAAGAAAGAAAGAAAGAAAGAAAGAAAGCAAGCAAGCAAGCAAGCAGGCAAGCAGGCAAGCAGGCAAGAAAGCAAGCAAGAAAGAAAGAAAAAAAGAAAGAAAGAAAGAAAGAAAGAAAGCAAGAAAGAAAGCAAGAAAGAAAGCAAGAAAGAAAGCAAGAAAGAAAGCAAGAAAGAAAGCAAGAAAGAAAGCAAGAAAGAAAGCAAGAAAGAACGCAAAGAACGCAAGAAAGAAAGAAAGAAAGAAAGAAAGCAAGAAAGAAAGCAAGAAAGAAAGCAAGAAAGAAAGCAAAGAAAGCAAAGAAAGCAAGAAAGAAAGCCAGAAAGAAAGCAAGAAAGAAAAGCAAGCAAGCAAGAAAGAAAGAAAGAAAGAAAGAAAGAAAGAAGAAAGAAAGAAAGAAAGGAAGAAAGAAAGAAAGAAAGGAAGGAAGGAAGGAGGGAAGGAAGGAAGGAAGGAAGGAAGAAAGAAAGAAAGAAAGAAAGAAAGAAAGAAAGGAAGGAAGGCAAGGAAGGAAGGAAGAAAGGAAGAAAGAAAGAAAGAAAGAAAGCAAAAAAGAAAGAAAGCAAGAAAGAAAGACTGTAGAAAGCAAGAAAAAGCACGAAGAAAGCAAGAAAGAAAGCAAGAAAAAAGCAAGAAAAAAAGCAAGAAAAAAAGCAAGAAAGAAAGCAAGAAAGAAAGCAAGAAAGAAAGCAAGAAAGAAAGCAAGAAAGAAAGAAAGCAAGCAAGAAAGAAAGCAAGAAAGAAAGCAAGAAAGAAAGCAAGCAAGAAAGCAAGCAAGAAAGCAAGCAAGAAAGAAAGCAAGAAAGAAAGCAAGAAAGAAAGAAAGCAAGAAAGAAAGAAAGCAAGAAAGAAAGCAAGAAAGAAAGGAAGAAAGAAAGGAAGGAAGGAAGGAAGGAAGGAGGGAAGGAAGGAAGGAAAAAAGGAAGGAAGGAGGGGAAGGAAGGAGGGAAGGAAGGAAGGAAGAAAGGAAGAAAGGAAGAAAGAAAGAAAGGAAGAAAGAAAGAAAGGAAGAAAGAAAGGAAGAAAGGAAGAAAGAAAGCAAGAAAGAAGAAAGCAAGAAAGAAAGCAAGAAAGAAAGCAAGAAAGAAAGCAAGAAAGAAAGCAAGAAAGAAAGCAAGAAAGAAAGCAAGAAAGAAAGAAAGCAAGAAAACAAGAAAGAAAGAAAGAAAGAAAGAAAGAAAGAAAGAAAGAAAGAAAGAAAGAAAGAAAGGAAGGAAGGAAGGAAAAAAGGAAGGAAGGCAAGGAAGGAGGAAGAAAGAAAGGAAGAAAGGAAGAAAGGAAGAAAGGAAGAAAGGAAGAAAAGAAGAAAGAAAGAAAGAAAGAAAGAAAGGAAGGAAGGAAGGAAGAAAGGAAGGAAGGAAGGAAGGAAGAAAGGAAGGAAGAAAGGAAGGAAGGAAGGAAGGAGGGAAGGAAGGAAGCAAGGATGAAAGAAAGAAAGAAAGAAAGAAAGGAAGGAAGGCAAGGAAGGAAGGAAGAAAGCAAGAAAGAAAGAAAGCAAAAAAGAAAGAAAGCAAGAAAGAAAGACTGTAGAAAGCAAACAAAAAAAAGCAAGAAAGAAAGCAAGAAAGAAAGCAAGAAAAAAAGCAAGAAAAAAGCAAGAAAAAAAGCAAGAAAAAAGCAAGAAAGAAAGCAAAAGAAAGCAAGAAAGAAAGAAAGAAAGCAAGAAAGAAAGAAAGAAAGAAAGAAAGAAAGAAGGAATGAAAGAAAGAGTACTAGAAAGAAAGGAAGAAAGGAAGAAAGAAAGAAAGAAAGAAGGAAAGAAAGAAAGAAAGCAAGAAAGAAAGAAAGCAAGAAAGAAAGAAAGCAAGAAAGAAAGAAAGCAAGAAAGAAAGAAAGCAAGAAAGAAAGAAAGGAAAGAAAGAAAGGAAGGAAGAAAGAAAGGAAGGAAGGAAGAAAGGAAAAAAGGAAAAAAGGAAGGAAGGAGGGAAGGAAGGAGGAGGGAAGGAAGGAAGGAAGAAAGGAAGAAAGGAAGAAAGGAAGAAAGGAAGAAAGGAAGAAAGGAAGAAAGGAAGAAAGAAAGAAAGAAAGAAAGAAAGAAAGGAAAGAAAGGAAAGAAAGGAAAGAAAGGAAAGAAAGGAAAGAAAGGAAGGAAGGAAGGAAGGAAGGAAGGAAGGAAGGAAGGAAGGAAGGAAGAGTGGGTGTTTGCTTGTTACTAGACTTAAGGTGGGTTTGCCGAAAGGCAATGATACGGTCCAAACATCACAGCAAATTTACGTATTTTGCGGATTGACCAGTTCTGCATGGATCCCATCAAGTCTCGGTCGGTCCGGCCGCCGTTGCCTGTGAACCCATTTTGAGGGACAGAAGCTAAGCAGCTCAAGCGACAATGGAGGCTGCTTTGACAGCCTCGCGTGCGGGCCAACACCATGTCCTGACCGATTTTGTGGTCTCTAATCTTTCTTTTTCGTTTTTTTTTTTTCCTTTAATTTGTATTGCCTCATGTCTTGCCTTGATTTTCTTTGTGAAATTTTCGCCTTCTTGAAGCTCCTTTCTTTCACTTCTTGTTTGTGAGTCTTTTATCTTCATGGACGAATTCTGTGTTGAGCTTAGGCCAGGTATGAAGGCAAGGAAGTAGAGCTGAGTTTCTACAATAAAGGTTTGGGAGATTCTGCTGCCTGTGCAGTTGCCAAGGGACTGCAGGTCAGACTGACACAAAGAGGCATTACATCTGCAGTCAGGACTTACAGCTATTTTAAGTCAGCGGAAGGGAAATTTTATGAAATGTTGGTGTTTGGTAAAGGTGAAAGTGGTGAATAAGTATGTGTGTACATGTGTGTTTATGTGTCTGTGTGTCTGCCTGTCTGTGTCTTCTTCTTCGCTTTTATTGAGAGAACAATTTTTTTTACAATTGGACTCAGGAACGTCCACGTGAAAAGTATAGCTAGTAAGTTATACCTTTATCAAAGGTGGAAACCTAGTTATTCAGTTGAGTGTATTAAGGAAGATATTAATATTAAAATTAGTATTCAGCGGCTCAGTATTAATATGGTATTATAGTTATTAAAATTAATATTTTTGCTTAGATATATTGCGCGGTGATATATATTATTATGTTATGTTATGGGTATATGTAATTGTAAAGCTGTATACAGTCGTATAACGTATGTGTGGCGGCCCCCCCCCCCCCCCTCTCTTTTCTTTTTTTTTCATGGGAAAAATGAAAGAGAGAGGGGAGGGAAGTTGAGAGTGGGCGTGGTTGACCATATACGTCGATTGATTCGGAGAGTTCTTCTTCAGGTAGCAGACAAAGGAGCAAGTCTAGTGTTCTTCTCCTCTCTCTCTCTCTCTATATATATATACATATATATATAATATATATGTATATATATATATCTTCTTCTTCTTCTTCGCGAGTGTGCGTATGTTATATGTATTATGATGTTTGTTGGTGTTTTAGTAGATATGCAGTTAGTCCTTTTTTGAATGGTTTGATTTTTGTTTCATCTGTTATATGTTTTGGGATTGACTTCCATTGATCTTGGTGAGGTATGGGTCTTTCTGGTTAACAAAGAGGCTGCCTTTTGTTGAGTATCGGGTTTTGTATGGGTGTATAGTATTGATTGGTGTAAAGGTGTTATTGTGGAGTGGTCTGTTGATGTGTTTTTTGGGGTAAATGAATGGGTGATTTTCTATGCATACACGGAGTGTATATAGGTGGGCGATGTCGAGCAGTTTGAGTTGATTTAGGATTGGTTTGGTATGTGCGCGGTAGTGTGTTTTTGCAATTATTCTGATTATTTTTTATGTATTTTTATGAGTGGTTGTATATATTTCTTTTTGTTGTCATGCGTCCCCCAGATGGAAATGTTTTGTATAAGGTGTGGGTATATGTGTGTATAGTATTGTTGTTTCATTATTTTTATGTTTAGATATTTTTCAGCATATAATAATGAGTTGATTGTGGGTTGGAGTTTACGGATTATGTTGTTAATATGTTGGTCATGTTTAAGGTTATGTTGTAGTGTTATGCCCAGGAGTTTTGCGTGTTGGCATTGCTCGAGGGTGTGGTTGTTTATTGTTATTGTGATATTTTGTTTTGTTTTATGGAAAATTGTGTATGTTGTTTTTGTTGGGTTGGGTACTAGGTTATTAGAATGGAAGTAGTTGATTAATTTCGTTATTTCTGTTTGTGTTTTTTCTTGTAGGTTTTTAGGATTTTTAGCTGTTATTATGAGTGGTGTCGTCTGCATATGTGTATACTGTTCCTTGTTGTATAATATTGATTATGTCATTTATGTAGAGTAGGAAGAAGGTGGTGGAGAGTGTGCTGCCTTGTGGTATGCGCTGCCTTGTGGTATGCCATGTGTGATGGTGCGTTTGTGTGACTTGGCATATTGTGTGTGGACCTCTTGAATGCGATTCGAGAAGTATGATGCAAAGAACTGGACTGTGCCTTCGTTGAAATTAAAATTTCGTCGAAGTTTGTCCAGTAGCTTTGAATGTTCTATTGTGTCGTATGCTTTCGAGAGGTCTACATAGAGAGCTAGTACTAGCTCTTCTTTGTCTTTATGTTTTTGTATTTGGTTTATTATGGTTTGGACTATCATGGTTGTGCTTGAGTTAGGTCTAAATGCGTATTGTGTATGTGATATTATGTTGTGTTTTGTTAGGTGGTCCATTATTTGTTTATTTATTATTGTTGTGTCAAATACTTTAGCTATTATGGGTAGTAATCTCTCTCTCTCTCTCTCTTAGTTTCTCTTCTCTCCTCTTTCTCCATCCTTCTCGGCACAGGTGAAAGTGGTGAATAAGTATGTGTGTGTGTTTATGTGTACATGTGTGTCTCTCTTTCTCTTGGTTTCTCTTCTCACTCTCCCTCCTCCCCCCCCCCCCCTCTCAACATAACCAACAACACAAACATGCATACACATATACACATGTGCTCATAGGCACCACACACATCATGCCAACATACATCTAGCACACATGCATCACTCTAATGCGGGACAACAAGACAAGAAAGCTAAGTATGCAATCAAGAGGTTTGGGGCCTGCAGAAGCGGCTATTATGGCTGAATTCTTAATGGTCTATAAAGTTCAGTAAGAGAAAATTTTGAAAAATGCATGTGCCAACACACACATATTGTTCATGATTCTTGCTTTTAGTCGAACGTCACACAAAAATGTTTTTTCACACATGCTACTGGTGCGCAGTAGCATTTATAATGCATGCTCATGACCATGTAGGTTAACAAGGTGAGATAAAGCTGGCATGGAGAGAGAGAGAGAGAGAGAGAGAGGCTGCAATCAAAACGTCATTCTTAGGTGAACAAGTCTTTGAAACACACACACGCACACACACTCACTCTGTGTCTCTCTCATATGCACACAGAAATGCTACCGGTAGCAATATGTGAAACAATAATTTTTTCGTGTGACGTTCGACGGAAAGCAAGAGGCGTTCATTGAACAATATGTGTGTGTATGTTGACACATACATTTTTCAGATTTTATCTTACTGAACTTCATATTGACCTTCAAGAATTCAGCCAACATAGCCGCTTCTGCAGGGCCCAAACTTTTTGAATTTAGATGTAGCTCTGTTGTCTTGTTGTCCCGCAGTGAATCAAGCGGAATCCCACACATCTCCTTGATGCGGGGATTTTGCTTGGCCACGGCCGCCAACGCCGAGCCGCTTTCCACACTCAAGTCGTTGCCTCGCATATCCACTGACGTGATGCTTGGATGGTCCTGTAAATTAGGTCAACCAGAGCATCGAGCGCATATACATCCAAGGCGGCTGGATCCCTGTTGCGTCTTTCCGTGACGGGAAGACAACAAACATGGATTTATTGGGCAATGGCTACAATGAGCTGAGCGCTATTATTATCGCTTCTTTACTCACGGTAGGTAATGACTGTCTGATGTTGTACAACTTAATTTGTACTGTTTTCGCTCTTGCTTAACTTAATTTGTACTGTTTTCGCTCTTGCTTGCGCGATGTATGAGCTGGAAATGCATGTTTGTGTTTGTAAGAGGCATGCTATCGCGCGGTAGCAAAGACACAAAGTTGTGTGTATGTGTGGTCAAATTAGGTGAACACAACTGTTCAAACTCTTAACATCGGCTACAACAATCTCGGCGACCAAGGCGCTGCACTGATCGCAGAAGCAATTAAGGTCTAAAGCCTTCCCGATGGCAGCAGCTCCATCAGGGCCAATATTATTGAAGTTGAGGTTGAGGGTAGTAATGCTTTTGTTGACCTGTACCCAAACATCAACATTTCATCCATGCTACCGCAGCGCCGGTAGCACGTTCCACTGGTATGTTTTGACTGCATAAAGGTAAACAATAGTATTCGCAGCATCGAATTGGGTGTTAACGATATTGGGGTTGAAGGCGCCAAGGCGATTGGCCTAGCTCTTCAGGTACCTTCAGTGCTGCTGCGATTTCCTTAGCTCCATCAGCACCAATGTTATTGTCACCAAGCGACAAATTTTGCAGCATCTTGTTCACCTGCACTCACACAAACAAAACATGATTGAAAAAGTGCTACCGCGCGCAGTAGCATGCAAGAATATCAGCACTACACTGTGAATGATATTAGGTGAACACTAGCCTGGCTACACTCATCCTCTACAACAACAAGATCGGCGACGCAGGCGCAACAGCAATTGCAAAGGCCCTGCAGGTACCTTAAGCGTGTCTGCAAACGCTGCTGCACCTTGATCTCCCATGTTTTTGCTTGCAATATTTAGAGTCTGCAGAACCTTGTTTGCCTGCAGTGACATCACAAGTACAATTTGTTAGACATGCTACCGCGCGCGGTAGCAAAGACACAAAATTGTGTATATGTGTGGTCAAATTAGGTGAACACAACTGTTCAAACTCTTAACATCGGCTACAACAATCTCGGCGACAAAGGCGCTGCACTGATCGCAGAAGCAATTAAGGTCTGACCTCCAAAGCCTTCCCGATGGCAGCAGCTCCATCAGGGCCAATATTATTGAAGTTGAGGTTGAGGGTAGTAATGCTTTTGTTGACCTGTACCCAAACATCAACATTTCATCCATGCTACCGGCGCGCGGTAGCATTTCATAGCATATTGTTTCGCCTGTACAGGTCAACACAACGTTGAAAAGCCTTGACCTCTACAACAACGGAATAGGCGACGCAGGTGCACAGGCAATTGGAGAAGCCTTGCGGGTACCTTAAGTGCTGCAGCTATGTGTGCCGCTCCTCATCGCCTATCTCGTTGTTCCATAAGTTCAGGGTCGTCAAAGTCTTATTCACCTACATATAGAGATGTGTTTTCTTGTTTGCTACCGCGCGTGGTAGCATGTCAATTCTATGTTTTTCACGTGTTTAGGTTAATCACACGTAGTAACGTTGACTGGCCTAAACCTGAATTATTATTATTATTATTATTATTATTATTATTATTATTATTATTATTATTATTATTATTATTATTATTATTTGGACACCGTGATAGCCCAGTGGTCAAGTTCTACCATCTGGGCCCTGTCGCCAGTTCGATTCCCGTCGGTGCCACCAGTATCTTCATTGAACATACCGGCCCGTCTGGAAGTGTTGGAACTGCCCGTGCGGGGGTGTCATTAGAGCCTATCGTCAATTCTTCGTACTCCCCTCACGGGTGAGACGATGGAGGCGCATGTGCAGATTTGCATCAGCCATTGACAGAGAAGCACTATTATTATTATTATTATTATTATTAGTGGCACCGCGATAGCCCAGTGGTTAAGGTGTACCATCTGGGACCTGTCGCCAGTTCGATTCCCGTCGGTGCCAGTATTTGCAAAGGATATTTTCTTTGAAAGTATTGGTCTGTCTGGAAGGCTTGGAGCTGCCTTGCGGGGGTGTCAGTAGAGCCTATCGTCAAATCTTCGTACTCCCCTCGCGGGTGAGACGATGGAGGCACATGTGCAGAAATGCATTCGCCATTGACAAAGAAGCACTATTATTATTATTATTATTATTATTATTATTATTATTATTATTATTATTAATTAATTAATTAGACACCGTGATAGCCCAGTGGTCAAGTTCTACCATCTGGGCCCTGTCGCCAGTTCGATTCCCGTCGGTGCCACCAGTATTTTCATTGAACGTAACGATCCGTCTGGACCAGTATTTTCATTGAACATACCGGCCCGTCTGGAAGTGTTGGAACTGCCCTTGCGGGGGTGTCATTAGAGCTTATCGTCAATTCTTCGTACTCCCCTCACGGGTGAGACGATGGAGGCGCATGTGCAGAAATGCATCAGCCATTGACAGAGAAGCACTATTAATTAATTAATTAATTAATTAATTAATTTATTTATTTATTTATTTATTTATTTATTTATTTATTATGTAGGTGAACAACACTGTGCAGACCCTCAATCTCGGTGGCAACAAAATCGGACCCGATGGCGCAAAAGCTATCGGCAAGGCGTTGGAGGTACCTTAAGCATATTGGCGATCGCAGCAGCACCTTCAGGGCCAATATCGTTCTCTGATATGTCCAACGTTTGCAGTTTGCATTGCTTATTTTCCTGTCAAACAAATTTGTCACTCTCGTTTATGCTACCACGCGCGGTAGCATGCCTCTTACAAACACAAGCATGCATTTCCAGCTCATACATCGCGCAAGCAAGAGCGAAAGCAGTACAAATAAAGTGTACAACATCAAACAGTCATTACCCACCGTGAGTAAAGAAGCGATAATAATAGCGCTCAGCTCATCGTAGCCCTTGCCTGATAAATCCATCTTTGTTGTCTTCCCGTTACGGAAGGACGCGACAGGGATCCAGTGGCCTTGGATGCATATGCGCTCGATGCTCTGGTTGACCTAATTTACAGGACCATCCAAGCATCACGTCAGTGGATCTGCGAGGCAAGAACTTGGGTGTGGAAAGCGGCTCGGCGTTGGCGGCCGTGGCCAAGCAAAATCCCCGCATCAAGGAGGTGTGTGGGATTCCGCTTGATTCACTGCGGGACAACAAGACAACAGAGCTACATCTGGAATCAAAAAATTTGGGCCCTGCAGAAGCGGCTATGTTGGCTGAATTCTTGAAGGTCAATATGAAGTTCAGTAAGATAAAATCTGAAAAATGCATGTGTCAACATACACACACAGATTGTTCAATGAATGCCTCTTGCTTTCCGTCGAACGTCACACGAAAAAATTATTGTTTGCAAACAAAAAACACATCTCAAAATGTAGGTGAAGAAGACTTTGACGACCCTGGACTTATGGCAGAACAAGATAGGCGCTGAAGGAGCGGCGCACATAGCTGCAGCAGTTAAGGTACCCGCAAGGCTTCTCCCAATTGCCTGTGCCCCTGCATCGCCTATTTCGTTGTTATAGAGGTCCAGGCTTATCAACGTTTTGTTGATTCGTACAAGTGAAACAAATATGCTATGAAATGCTACCGCGCCCTCCCGGCGCGGTAGCATTTCATAGCATATTTGTTTCACTTGTACAGGTCAACAAAACGTTGATAAGCCTGGACCTCTATAACAACGAAATAGGCGATGCAGGGGCACAGGCAATTGGGAGAAGCCTTGCGGGTACCTTAACTGCTGCAGCTATGTGCGCCGCTCCTTCAGCGCCTATCTTGTTCTGCCATAAGTCCAGGGTCGTCAAAGTCTTCTTCACCTACATTTTGAGATGTGTTTTTTGTTTGCTACCCGCGCGCCGGTAGCAACACATGTATCAATATATTGGGCTTCATAGGTAAACCAAACCCTGAGGGAGCTGAATCTACGAGACAATAGTATTGGTGATGACGGTGCCCACGCTATCGGAGAAGCTCTTAAGGTACCTGCAGTGCTTTTGCGATTTGCTTCGCTCCTTCTGGTCCGATGTCGTTGTATTCCAACGAAAGAGAAGTTAAGCTGGTGTTCACTAACACATGTTCATGATAAATATTCTGCTACCGCGCGCCGGTAGCACGTTCCACTGGTATGTTTTGACTGCATAAAGGTAAACAATAGTATTCGCAGCATCGAATTGGGTGTTAACGATATTGGGGTTGAAGGCGCCAAGGCGATTGGCCTAGCTCTTCAGGTACCTTCAGTGCTGCTGCGATTTCCTTAGCTCCATCAGCACCAATGTTATTGTCACCAAGCGACAAATTTTGCAGCATCTTGTTCACCTGCACTCACACAAACAAAACATGATTGAAAAAGTGCTACCGCGCGCAGTAGCATGCAAGAATATCAGCACTACACTGTGAATGATATTAGGTGAACACTAGCCTGGCTACACTCATCCTCTACAACAACAAGATCGGCGACGCAGGCGCAACAGCAATTGCAAAGGCCCTGCAGGTACCTTAAGCGTGTCTGCAAACGCTGCTGCACCTTGATCTCCCATGTTTTTGCTTGCAATATTTAGAGTCTGCAGAACCTTGTTTGCCTGCAGTGACATCACAAGTACAATTTGTTAGACATGCTACCGCGCGCGGTAGCATTTCTAGCAAATTGTATTTGTGATGTCACTGCAGGCAAACAAGGTTCTGCAGACTCTAAATATTGCAGGCAACAACATTGGAGATCAAGGTGCAGCAGCGTTTGCAGACGCGCTTAAGGTACCTGCAGAGCCTTTGCCATTGCTGTTGCGCCTGCGTCGCCGATCTTGTTGTTGAAGAGGAGGAGTGCAGCCAGGCTAGTGTTCACCTAATATCATTCACAGTGTAATGCTGACATTCTTGCATGCTACCGCGCGCGGTAGCATTTCATAGCATATTGTTTCGCCTGTACAGGTCAACACAACGTTGAAAAGCCTTGACCTCTACAACAACGGAATAGGCGACGCAGGTGCACAGGCAATTGGAGAAGCCTTGCGGGTACCTTAAGTGCTGCAGCTATGTGTGCCGCTCCTCATCGCCTATCTCGTTGTTCCATAAGTTCAGGGTCGTCAAAGTCTTATTCACCTACATATAGAGATGTGTTTTCTTGTTTGCTACCGCGCGCGGTAGCATTCACAAATGTTGTTTGGCCTGTATTGCTAAATAGGTCAACAAAACTTTGGTTGAGTTTGACATCCGAGGCAACGAGATTTGGCCAGCAGACGCCGCAGCCATTCCCAATATGCTCAAGGTACCTCTAACGCCTTTGCAAAAGCTTTCGCGCCATCCGGTCCAATGATATTGTTGTACATGTTGAGCTCGCGGAGTGTCTTGTTCTCCTGCACATCACATATGTATGTTTTTTTAATGCTACCCAACGCTGTATTGACCTAAACCCACACAAAGGAC
>WBZZ01003728.1:195000-197500 GCA_019918135.1 Paulinella micropora | reverse complement strand
CCATCATCGATCTCCCACAGAAACTGTTAACCAACTTAGTGAAGACCGATTTCGCTTCGTTGCTGTTGGCAGTCCTGAGTTGGATAGTGAAAGCCGAGCCATAACAAGGGCGGACGGATGGCGAGACGTTCGTTCGGAACGTCCTAACCAAAGCCCAGGACTTGGATAACACGAACTTCAAAATCGTGCGGTTTCGAACAGACCGTATGTGCGAAGTATCCCACTGGACAAGCAGCACCTTTGCCACCGGTGTCTTTACCTCAGACAAGACCGAAAGAGCCAAGCGGGCCGATGTCCTGCTTAGAGCGATGACGATCACGGGTAGCACGCTTGAGGACCACCAGGCCAAACCGGGCCAAGCGTTTGACGTGTGGACTTTCGTGACCGGCAGCAGCTGGTCCAACCGCCGTCAATCGTGGTCTAGCTCGTCCAGGAGCCCCTATAGCTCCTCGAGCTCCTCTAGCTCGTCATACACTCCTCCACCTCCCTCACTTCCATTTGGGGGGGGGGGGGGGCGACCAACTCGGCCACCCCGGCCACCGGCACGTTCAACTCGATGCCTCCGGCTGGTGGGGACGGCACTCCCATATCTGCCTCCCCCACCGCAAATGCCTCCTCCTCCACCGCCCATGTCCTAACAGTATTACCCTTCCTCTGGGTTCGCATCTTCACCACCGTTTTCACCGCCCCCGGTTCCGTACCCTCCTACACGGGGCGGGCCCACATCCGAGGATAAGTCGGGCAAGAGAAAGCTCGGTGACAGCGGCGTGGTCAAACCGCTATCTCACCTCCCACCGATCCCGGGCCCGTACAATTGCTCGTTTGGCCTTTTTAACGAGACCATTGCGGGACCGTGACACAAAAGCCCAGGTGCGGAGTGCTGTGATTATATGATGCATGCGGTCATCTTCAACCCGCTTGAGGACAGCCGACTGTGGGTCGCCCCGTGCCAATGGTCCAATTCTTGTCAATACCAACACCCACGCCAGGCAAGAACGGGTGGAACCAATCAAATGGTATATCCACCGTTGGTATGTGGGGCGATCCAAGGTGAAGAGGGATGGCAAATGGGTCCTCAACCCTAAGGACAACTACAACGAAGGCATCCGAATTCCCGACGTCCATCCCGATGGGATGACGTACTTCTTGCCGCCCGGGCAAGACCCGCCCTGGCTGTCCCAGTACTCAACCGAGGCCAAAGCTCGGGTGGAAAGGTACCGAAGCCAGGGCAGGAAGTACGACGAAGTGGCATGCTATATGCCCGGGAAAGAACACCCGATCGGTACCTTACAAATACATACACACCCTCTCAGACCTCAGATGCCCCTATGCTCCATGCACGTCAAAAAGGCGAAGACGGGAAACAAGAAACCCAAGAACAAATAAACGCGGGCCGCCCAATGCGTCCACACCCGAGTCAACGACACGTGGTGCCTCGCCCTCGGGAGCGTTCTCCTTGCTCCTGAGTGGGACAGATACGCCATGTGCTGGCCGGCAAATTAAGGCGCCCGCCATGGGGACAGCCGCAGAGCAGCCTACCGTAGTGGCTCCGACTCTTCTTTTCACGGTCCCGGCCCAATCGCCGATCGAAACTCTGTATAGTCCCATAGAGGCTACGACCTCACCGATAGAGGATAGCGTTGAGACGAGGGATAAGGATATAGTGATGGGTAGCGACGACAACCGTCGGGAGCATGTACCGAACGAGCCGGACACGGTCCCTGACCTTACCATAGAGGTCAGTTTACCCAATCCCTTACCCAAAGACACCGTCGCAAAGGCGACGCCGGCTGTAGATCCTGACACGATCACATTAAGTATATGTGATTGGGGGGGGGGGGGGGCACCCAATAAGCCCTCGGACCCTCGCGTAAGACGCGCGAGGCCTATCAGTGTCCGGCAGGTAGGAAAACCCGCCCCTTTTGTGAACAAGGTAAACAAAGTATATGCAGGGGCACGATCTTATGATATATACTCAGGGCCGACCCTATTAGATCGGCGTACCAGTCTGACAAGGGGTACGGTCATTAGATCCGATGTCAATCATCCACTCATACCACGCCCCGACAAAGTCACGTGGTCCTGATCACGCGAGTTGTTATGGAACAAAATGAAGTGTGACCTCAAAAGCGACTAAAGTGCTGCGCTTTCTCTTTTCTCGGAAGGGTGCAAAATACAACCCAGAACGCTCTTGTCGTTGACACTGACATGGACCGTGAGTGTAGGTAGATATGAAAATCGACACTGTTTTCAGAAGCGTATTTCTTTTTCGTCTAACAAAATAATGAGGAGAGAAAAAATCCACGTGAAATTTGCAATTCGACATCAAATTTACAATTGCTACATGACGATGATGTATAGCGGTTTTTAGTTACAAAATACGATCAACAAGGATTTTAGACTCCCTCGTTCTGAGTGAATTCGTAACAAATTCAGCCAGCTTTAAATATCACGCATAAGTTAAGTTACAGCTCAGAACATTACATTACATTCTTTACAT
>WBZZ01003728.1:170000-192500 GCA_019918135.1 Paulinella micropora | reverse complement strand
AAGCTTCGGCAGGCCATATTTTTTACCAAACTCGACCTAAAGAACGGTTTTTGGAATATACCGCTCGAGGCAGAAAGCCGTCCGTTGACTGCCTTCGCTGTTGGGGGGAGACTGTATCAATGGACAGTCCTCCCGATGGGACTGAAGACGGCTCCGGCAATATTTCAGGACTGTATGAATCAGGCTCTATCGGACCCGAAATATGGGGACGCCCAATTCATAGAGACCTACGGCCATACAAACCTCTACAGCTTCTGTTACATCGACGACATTGCCATTTACTCCAATACGGAGGCGGAACACCTGGCTCATGTACCCGATGTGTTGCGCCGCTTGGAGGCCTTCGGCCTGAAGCTGAACCTAGAGAAGTGCTCGTTCGCAAACGATCACATCGACTATCTATGATACAGGGTACAGGGGGGCGAGATAGTGCTAAAGCCGGAGAAGCGGGACGCCATTCGTTCCCTCCCGCGCCCTAACACACGCACAGCGCTACACTCTTTCCTCTGTATGGCACAAGTCTATTCCGAATTCATTCCCAACTTCCAAGACTTTGTCAAACCTCTGCAGGATTTCTGCCTTAATTTTAAAGGTGACCCGTATGGGGAGTGGCCACCCGCGGCCGAAGAGACGTATAACAAGTTGAAGGAAGCTTTAACAAGAGACCCTCTTACGGAGGGCGGGTCAGTCCTAATTCTACCCGATTTCGAAAAGCGCTTTATACTCGCTACTGACGCATCCAAATATGCAGTCGGGGCGGTATTACAGCAATACGACTCTGCTCACAAGCAACTCCGGCCAATCATGTTCGTCAGCAAAAAGCTGACCCCTGAACAGGTGAACTACTGCACACGGCAACGCGAGGCGTTGGCGATAGTGTGGGCGTTCAGCCGGCTGCGAGAGTACTTGTGGGGCGCACCGAATATACTAGTCTAAACCGACCACGCCAACCTGAGATGGCTCATGGATAAGGAACTTACGGGCCGACTAGCGAGATGGCAGTCGGAATTAGCCTTGTATGATTTCACATTGAGTACATCAAAGGCAAGGAAAACACGGTCCCGGACAGCCTTTCCCGAATGCCGAGAGTCAAAGGCTCCATCGGGGACGGACTTGACCGGTTCGCCATGCACACACCAACGGCATGCCTTGTCGGGTGGACTGGCAACGATGACTGGTTGGCCAGCGAACACACGCCCGGGGTTCACAGATACTGCCTACGGATATGGCATATCTAGCCACCAGCGCCATCAGCTGGCAACCGGGATATAAAACGGATACCCAAGAGCAGCTGCTGGAAAACCTCGAGTCCATCCGCCGCGTATGCTGCGCTCAGCACGACGCGGAAGACTGGCGGGATCTCCTTGAGGAGATTGATACGCAGTCAGACATCCTCAGCGAAGGGGATATACGGGAGGGCCAGACCCACGAACATGAACACTCCGTGAACGCGTTCTTTTACAATAAGAATCAGTCGTTCTGGGTGCCGAAGAATGTTCACCCGTCTAGGTCTGCTACCATCGCAGCCGCAACCCAAACGCAACATACCTGGGATCACATCGGCCTGGTCACCAGCGCCCTACAGCTGGATGATATGGACATGACCTTGGCCAGCCCTGTGGTTTTTAGTCAGTTAGCCAGGGATTCGAAGGAATGGGGCCCCTTTATATCTCACGCCATGGATTCCCAAAAGCATCCCGAGACAAGGGAGATCCACCTCCAGAAGAAGATCATGGCATGGCACGATGACCTCCTATGGTACAAGGGGTCCGGAGGCAAGTGGGAAAAGACGCAGTCCAAATGGACGCTGTGGGTCCCTCCACAGCTTCGAACGGCGATCTTAACCGCTACCCATCGCTCCGCCTTAATCTCCCACCTAGGAAGGGACAAAATGTCGTGGTTCATTTCACGGAAATTTTGGTGGCATGGCATGCAAAAGGCCATATCCGAAACAGTGGATACGTGTGAACACTGCAAGCAAATCAAATCTCCGCACCCAAACTCTCAGAGGGGCCTGTACGGCGAATACAAGCTTACAGAAGACCTCTTTGAGACCTTACACATAGACTTCGTGGGCCCACTACCACGAGCAGAACAGCACAACTACCGGTACAACCTGACCGCCATCGACCGCTTTTCGAACTACGTGTTCGCGGCTCCGGTCAAGGAGAAGGACGCAACATCGACATGCGAGGCCTTGATCGATCACGTCTTTTGGTACACGGGAGTACCCAAGAACGTATACAGCGATAGGGGCTCAGAGTTCACCAATGAGCTCTCAGCACAGCTGTCTGCGGCGTGGGGATTCAAATGGAAGTATGTCACGGCATACTCGCCAGGGAGCAACGGCAAGATAGAAAGGGTCCATAGGCCACTCAAAGCCGCCCTCCAACAATGCTGCCGTGATAACCAACACATCTGGCATAAAGCTCTTCCGTCCTTTGTGTTCTCCATGAACAACACGGGCTCGAAGGCGTTGGGTGGGAAGACCACTGGCGCCTCCCCAAACTTGCTCGTGTACGGCCGCCATTTACGTATTCCGGAAGATATGGTGCTCCCGCACCGCCCGGAAGGCGGATTCCTAGAACACGAAGAGCTCTTCGCATGTCGCCTAAGGGTGATGGCGGAAGCTCGACATTATGTGGCCAAGGCCCGAGAAGCTGAAGAGGCCAGCCGCCAAAACCAGAACACACCATCCAAGGTCAAGTATGAATCGGGAGAGTACCATGCGGGGGACCTAGTATTCCTATACGTCCCGCAGGTCCCCAACTTGGTCAGTGTGAAGCTCTTCCCTATGTGGCAGGGACCCTACACCGTTCTGGAACAAGTGGGAGCTCTGACCTACCGCATCCAGGGTAAAGGCAAGACACTAGTGGTCCATGTCCGACGCTTAATGCAAACGAGACAATGGCGGATGCTATCCAAAAGCTGAACGTAAGCTTGCGTGCCCCGCCTAAGCACCGTGACAATACGGTCGAGGCGAAGGCTAATCCCGATCAGCCGATCCCGGTCGCGGAGAATAACGCAGCATCAGCGCCCAGCCAAGAGGGTATGGACGTCGACCAAGATGACGGATCCTCCCCGGCAGTCATAGCTCCGCGGCCGGATATCCATCCGCAGACCGAACAGGAGGAAAAAGCGGACATCGCCCCTCAGCGCCCACCGGGTGAGTCCAAGATGAAGAAAGGCGAAGACGTTAAGGCCATCCATCGTCACGTGGGTAAGGTATATATCCTCCGTCCACCGACGGCCCACGTAGGCGACGACTGCCTAAACGACTTCTTCCTAATGAAAGTCAAGGAATGGGAACCGAAGGTCCGCGCCACCAGGGCGAACAAAGCGACCTCGGCCAAACCGCCCATCCTACAGTTCTATCGGTCACACCAAGACCTCGACGATCCTGAATCCCGAGTCTTCTACCCGGTGTATCGGGACGGGAAAACGTCGAGACGTTCTGGAAGGGCATTACCGATAAATCGCCCGGATACAAGCCATGGCAGATCCAAGTATGGCCACGCATGGTGCTAGACTACCCATTCGACCTCAAAATGGCCGAATCCCAATACGGGTATGGGACGAGATAGCCGCCGAAGGCATCTCTACGCTCTCATAGGGGCACCAGCACCGGGGAAATACAAACCCGGCCGGCTAGGCCAAGCTGCTAAATCCAAACGAGCTCGAAATTAGTCGAGGTGATGATAGAGGAAACGCATAGCCAAAACACTGGTAGTATAGAGGTACCGGGCCCAACCGCACCGAGCGCAAACCTAGCCACAACCATACTAGGGACACACCCGAAGATCCTCTGTCTTGTTTAAAATACTACCTAAGTCCGCTCTTCCACGGGAAAGAGGGGATTGGACCTAACTTGATGTAACAAACGGAAAAAATGACCCTGCCCCGCCCTCCGTGGGGTGCGACGGCCCTGAAGGTATCTTGACGGGTCGGTAGTTGGTGTTACCACCATGGGTCGGAATAATTTCTGGCTAGCTCAACCTGGCCATTGCACATCACACTCGCCTCCTCTCGAGTTGCTACCCCGCCTCCCGCGGCTCTGGCATGTGTGGGGTGTGATAAATTATTCTCCACAGAATGTTACGTCATTTATGTCACGTCCTCCCTATCTTGTTGTTTGGGTGGAAGGTTGAAAAACACCAAGAGCCATAAGCATATATACTTCATTCATGCACTTAAGTGTTCCTATTCCTAGACAGCCCGATTCATGTATAATCCCGAGGCATTCAGTATGGACAGGCGAAGGGATCCAAGGGCTCACGTCGCACCCAAATCCCCCTGTTGACATATAGCAATCACACTTGCCTTGCTCAGAATGGGCTCACAAACATACCGACAATCAAGCCCTTATGCCACCTATAGGCATGCAAACAGCGCTGAGCAGTACCTAGCGTTCCTATTAGCGTGCGTGGCGTCGGTGTGCGTTATCGCGGTGGTACACTTGCTAATGCAAGTCATTGCGGTCGATACGGGGAAAGCATCGGACCAGAGGCAAGAAGGCCAGCCGATAGCAGGGGCGCCGCCGGCGGCCAAACAACCGTCTGGGTCCGATTTACCTATGTCGGAGAGCCCCAGGTTCGCCACCCCACCACACAAACGACACAAAACAGCACACTCGGATTCCAAGGGGGCCGGAACCATTCCGGAGGGACCCGCCCAACCCCGAACGAGCCCCACTTCACCTAGAACCCCACTCAGCACTCTTTCCGATCACTCGAACACCGAGCCTACCCACATGAACCCGGAGGGAGCCGCAACGCCGGCTAGTGTTGCGCGCACACCTTCCTCATCCCCGATGGATGAGGATGTCGACCCAGAAGGTATCCTTGAGGAAGTCGACCCAGAGGGTATCCTTCGACAACCATGGGTTGACCCGGAACCATGGCGCGTACGGGACGAGGACGAGTTCGATCAATCCGACACCGATTGCGAGTCGGGTGAGGATAGTGATGCTGAAGTCATGGCGCGCAACCGAGCTAAGCGACGCTTAAAGGCACGCCGTGAATATTGGCGGCGGTTCGGGTGCAAGGATAAAACCGAGACCGATAAATACAGCGACGGGTTAAACCCGGTCGAGGAGGAAAGACTCGTCCCCGCACCTCACAACATGGATTATCAACACCATCGGTGTCCACCACCTGAACAACCCCGACACTGGAGCAGGAAAGAGGAATTTGTGGCATACTTCCACAAAAAGGATGTTATCCCATACGTATACGGACCGATCGACCGGCCGGTGTGCTGTCATGGGGATAGACAGGTAGGCCAGAAAATCTACCGTCTCATCCGATGGGAATCCAAATCAGGGAAACCCAAACCACCCCCTTCCAGCCCGCCCCAGAGGGTCAACTATGCACGCGTCAACCGATCATTGATGCCATATCGCATCCCGATGCAAACCATGTTACGGGGAATGGATGCTCACCTTTTCCAAGGGGACGAGGCGAGCGAGGAGTACGAAAAACCAGTCCGATACGCCTTTGACCCGGCGTCACGCCAAATGCACCGCATATACCCTCCGTACCCGGATATCACGGACGCAGAGCGCCGCCTACGGCTGGAATGCCCAGCGCTCAAACATACAACCAATCCGCGTTATAATCCGTTCAAACCAACGGCGCAGCCACATCGGCATATGCTCATTGGCAACCAGGTCAACTGGGTACCGGACCCTACTATTTTGAGGATGAACCGGCCCACGGGGTCGTCCCTGAGGAAAGCATACTACCGCAACTTCCACCAATGCAAGATGAGCGGGGGGTATACTCTCACACCCCATCCTACCACTACGCAGCACATGACGAGAACCGTCTCCGAGTGACCTGCGGTGGTGTGCGTCCAGTGCCCTCCAACGGCAGTTATAACTGCGGACACAAGTGGATTCTTGACCCCGACCTATACATGTCGCCAGAGCGATGGGGACCACATATGTGTCTGGAGCACAAATCTCTTGAGAAGGACGACCATGGCAGTACCCAGTTACTAGACCGTGGGAAGTTCCTCAAAGCCCGCCGACCTGGCCCGAAAATCCACTCCCACACGTGGTACCCCACACACCCATCCCAGGGGATCTTACATCACTGACCATGGAGCAGTGGGCGTTGACTCGGATTATCACAGGCTGGGCTAGCTTGTCCGATCAACAAAGAGCGTATGTGCTACGATTCTATAGCATCAAAGCGCTGCCCAAACAGCTCTTGGAACCCTACGAGCTCCGAATGCTCCGATGGTCACAATTGGATATCAGTGCCTACTACCGACTCCTGGAGAGAGCGGGCCTACCCCTCCCGGACGAGGTTCAGGCATATCGGACTTATCACCTCCGAAGGGGCCGCGATCTCCCATTCAATCTGTCAGCGGAAGGTGACAAGTTGCGCCAAATCAAGAAGGCCCTTGGAGTGCCCCTTGAGGAGAGTGCCCAATAACCGCGGAGCTACTATCGCCCCCAGCCACCTACAATCCCCGACCGATTTCAGGGAGTGGCAAGACTACGACAAAGACATTATCTCCGTTTTCAACAAGAACACGTGGCGGTATGGCTCATAGCCATTCGCTATCGCCTGTTCCGAAACGGCCATGGATACCTACTCAATATCTTGCTCGACCGCGAACAACCCGCCCAACCAACCCTCAACGCCTCCAATCCTGGGCGGAGAGGTGGGCTCGAAACTTCCGTTATCACGCTCGTCCAGAGTGGGACAGCGCGGTGCAAGACGAAGAGTTCAGATGGCACAAAGCTACAAAGCCATTGGACTATATATATCACTCTCGACACTGTTACCCACGGTGGGAGCAAGTGTACGAATATAAACTCGGGGACATAATGCAAAAGCTATACCCTGAGTACGACCAACCACGGTCGTCGATCCGACCGTTCGATCTATCTGATGACGAACGGTAAATGATCCACATCCAACTCGATCACGAGCGCGACGATCCACCCTCCGACCAACCAGAGGGGCGGTACCGCTCACCCTCCCAGTCCAGCACAGAGGACAATTTCGTCCGATACGTGGAGGAGGACGAGAACGATGTGTTTTGAGACCCTCCAATAGGGGTTGTATACCTTCCTAGACACTTCCAAAAATAACTTCAAGCTGGCTCTACACAATTGTATATATCTATACAAAAAGTCCACCAAGGACACCAAAAACGAAACAAACATCTAGACTGGCAAAGCGCCCGTTCATTCCAACAAATGGACGACCTACGGGCAAGTTGGTTAACAATATATAGCTAACGAATTTGTTCATAGGTGGACTCTTATTCGGGCCCCATTGCCTTCCGTCTAATAAGGGGATCCGTAGCGCGCTGTGAGGGTATATATCCGCAATCTGTCCGCCAAAAGGCTAGATTGTGATTGTATACTTTTCTCCACCCCAGCAAGGGATCCGGGACGCAACTTTGAGAATACATTCATCCCAGCCTACCGCCAATAGGTCAGCTTGGATGAAGGTATTTTTACGTCCTGGCCCCGATTAACCTCCGCCCCATCCAGGGAGCCCATGGAGCGACCGACATGCAATGTCTAGTAGCATACTGCATCTCCACTGCAATATTATCTTTCTCCCAGCCAGGGAACCCGACCAATTCGGGAGCCAGAACAAAAGAAGTTACTCCTCACATTCGGATGACAAGGGTCATCAAGGGGGGGGGGGGGGGGAGTGTAGAGCGAAATTCAAAATTCGAATTTGATAATTAAATTCGAAATCAAATTCGAATTTCGCACATGTTCCAAAATCCAAATCATTCGGAGTAACGCCTAAAGTTACATTTCCTTCCTTCAATCGCCTATCTGATTCCTAGAAGGAAGAGAAGCCATCAACCTCGAGCCAAACCTCGACAGCCCACATATTCCTGCAGCTCACATTTATCTCTCTACTCCTAATCAATAGGGGTTATCGGTATAAACCGGGGAGGGGGGATTGTAGGCGCAGATAGATAAATATGTGCTACTTTATTAATACCCCATGTCGGTCCAGATACAATAAGAGATTGTTCCTATTAATAACACTCTTAACCGGACAATGATAATATTACTAAAAAAGGTCCGTTACCCTGTTTTTAGGTCAGAATATACTATCGTTAGACCGGACAACGGGAACTGGCTGGTGTTTGCCTTGGTTGTTTTTGGGCTTCGCTAGTCTCCCACATTTTCCCACCATCTTTGATCTTTATTTATAAAGTGAAGAAGATTAAGTTACCGGCAAAGTTGTTGAGTTTGGTTAAGTAAAAGGATAGGCATCAATAAATATATTCTTTTGACAACGAACCGGCAAAAACACACACACTCTTTCTTGCGCACTCCTAGCTAGGTAGGTAGGTAGGTAGGTAGGGAGTTAGCGGGTAGGCAGGTAGGTAGGCAGGTAGGTAGGTAGGTAGGTAGGAAAAGATGTATGTATGTAGGTATGTATGTATGTATGTGTGTATGTATGTATGTATGTATATATATATGTATGTATGTATGTATGTATGTATGTCACTGATGAATGTATGTATGTATGTATGTATGTATGTATGTCTTTATGCATCTCTCTCTCTCTCTCTCACTGAGTCAGGCTCTCTCTCTCTCTCTCTCTCGCGTCTCTCTCTCTCTCTCTCTCTCTCTCTCTCTCTCTCTCTCTCCTCTCTCTCTCTCTCTCTCTCTCTCTCTCTCTCTCTCTCTCTTTCTTTCTCTCTCTCTCTCTCTCTCTCTCTCTCCGAGGCTCTCTCTATCTCTCTATCTCTCTCTCTCTCTCTTTCTCTCTCTCTCTTCTCTCTCATTATTATTAATATTAATATTATTAAATAATATTAATCAGCATTAAATAATATTCAATAATGAAGCCGGTTTGCTAAATTAAATAACATTAAATAGTACTGAATATTTTTGAATAATATTGAATAAGATTGAATAACTTCACGTTGAATAATAACGTTTGATAATATTGAATAATATTGAAGAATAGACTTGAATAATATTGAATAATATTGATAATGTTCAACTGACTCCCGATAATATTCAGGATTAATATTGATTAAGTAATATTGATTAATCATCATTGATTAATATCATGATTGATTAATCATCTATTGATTAATATTGAATAATACTATCATTGAATAATATTGAATAATATTGAATAATATTGCTTGATATGGATTAATATTGAATCATAGTATTAATAATATTGAATAATATTGTCAGAAATATTGAATAATATTGAATAATGTTGAAAATTTTGGTAGTATGTATGTATGTATGTATGGATGGATGGATGGATGGATGGATGCATGAATGTATGTATGTATGTAAGTATGTAAGTATGTATGTAAGTATGTAAGTATGTATGTATGTATGTATGTATGCATGCATGTATGCATGTATGTATGTATGCATGTATGCATGCATGTATGCATGTATGCATGTATGTTTATGTATGTATGTATGTATGTATGTACATATGTATGTATATATGTATGAATGAATGTATATATGTTATGCATATGTATGTATGTATGTATGTATGTATGTATGCATGCATGTATGTATGTATGTATGTATGTATGTATGTATGCATGTATGTATGTATGCATGTATGCATGTATGTATGTATGTATGTATGTATGTCTTTCTGTATGTATGTATGTATGTATGTATGTATGCATGTATGTATGTATGTATGTATGTATGTATTCATCAATATGGATATATTTTCCTGTTGTGACTGCAAACAGGCAGTTGAAAACGAAATTTTTGATTAAATATTTCTTCTGTCAAATATTTGACTTCAAGTTTTTGAGTTTATCGTTTTCAATGTTTGTTTTTATTGTTATTGACTCACTTTTAATATTTAACTAACACGAAACGTACGGTGAAATATATTTAATATATCAACATTGCACATACATACATACATACATACATACACATACATACATACATGCATGCATAATGCATACATGCATACATGCATACATACATACATACATACATGCATGTATTTACATAGATGCATGCATACATACATGCATACATACATACCTACGTACATACATACATACATACATACATACATACATACATACATACATACATGCATACATACATACATGCATGCATGCATGCATGCATGCATACATGCGTACATACATACATGCATACATGCATACATACATACATACATACATACATACATACATACATACATACATACATATGCATACATAAATACATAGATGCATGCATACATACATACATACATATGTACATACATACATATAACATACATACATATATACATACATACATGCATACATACATAGATACATAAGTACTTACATACATACGTGCATGCATGTACACATACATACATACATACATACATACATAAGATCTTACATACATACATACATACATACATACATACATATGTATGTGTGTTACACACATACATATGTACAATGTACATACATACATATGTAGATACATACACAGGGACATACATGCTCAAATACAGACACATATATGTACAGACATAAACACATAAATACGTACACACATACACATATATAGAAATACCAGAAAAACAGAAAAGGTACTGAAAACATCACTTAACAGTAGGAAAAGGCACAAAAATCCAGTCGTAACAGGTTTTGTTGCACCCTGTCAAGGATAATGAACAGATGCATGCAAAAATGTACATGCACCATTATCACAACAGGTACAATGATATTTGATAACAACATGAGAAGGAACGTGACCATATTAGGTACAAACTCTATGAGAGTGATTGAACGTGCCAGCACTCCTTAACCTGCCATCTTACCATGCAAAATACTTGTGACGTCGTGACAAACACAGCCCAAAAAGCATCGCAATAAGTACCAAGCACCCTGTCGCTGCTGAAAAGTGAAAAAACAGTATTCCTGAATCTCCAGCCGAAGGGATTCACGACCAAACACCCAACAGACTGATTTCGTGGAAATCAATGCGAAAATGGAAATAGACCCCCGTTTTTTCCCGGTAAACTGGATTTTTATTTGACCGCCAGAAAGGCTGTTTTTTCAGGCACCAACCGGTAGCGAATGCGGGTCAGAGACCCGGGAAAGCACGGAGGGAGGAAACGGCGAAGGGATGGTTTGACAGCAACATGATCAGACCGTTGTACGTCTATGGCAGAGCGCCATAGAAGAGGGGGAGGAGATAGTTCAAAATTCAAATTCAAATTTGAACTCGAAAATCTCCTAACTCAAATTTGCATTTTGTAAGCAACGGACGTACAACGGTGATGAAGAGCAAAACTTAGCGGTCACTCAAGCTGCTCAATGGGTTGTCTCTACAGGAGCCGATCACCCATGAGGAATCCAGACCCGGAAAGTACGCTCTCATTTGCCGATATTTAATAACCTACCCCTATTACCCACGGTTCCCGTATAAAACGGGGAGGGGGGATTTTAGGCGCAGATAGGTAAATATGCGACCTTTTCTTATACCCCTATACACAGTGATGTATAGAAGAGCTATATCTCTTTAAGATGTAGTTATATCCGTTTCTATTTATATACTTTTGAGCCGGTTGAAAACGATGATATTACGATTCATAACCGGTACTACTTTTTTAAGCAGTATAATATTATCGTTAAGGGTGACACTGTTGTTTGGCTCTGACAGTCTCCTACATTTCCCGTTATAACTGGTTTCCTCTCTTTGTAGAGGAGGAAGATTAGGTTATTATCAGAGTGCTGTGGAATTGGAAGGATAAATACGCCGGCTTACATTAAATAATCGACAAAATCCCGTGACCCCGGGTCCTGCCTACTACTTGCATATGTAGTTAGCATGTAAATAAACCCAGTGAAATCGGGGCGCAAATCTGCGTTTAAACTAAAATACATTTTTTAATACTGTTTTTTTAATTTACTTAGTAATACAGATATTGAACTATTCCCCACATAAAAAATATCAATGTCATGTTATGAATTGATAACACACTGTATATTTAAAGAGAATACGTTCTGTTTCAGTAAAGTTTTAAAAAAAAAAGCACTATGACACATGTTAATGAAAATTGCTGGAAACTAGTGTGGGGAATAATTTAAGTTGCGATCTTTCAATCTATAGCTTTATTTTTTTTTTAAGCTTGTGGTTCGGAAGGAGATCGCAGCCCCTTTTTCAACTTTTTAACAAAATGTTCACACCGGTCCGCAGTGACATAATAGGAAACGACAAGCCTTTCCCGTGATCCCACCACGTTTTTTCGACTTGGTTTTTTTTTTTTTTTTTTTTTTTTTTTTTTTTTTTTTTCAAAGCTCTCAACTCAGTTTCAATTCCAGGACATGTCCCCCTTCGCCAGTAGTAATGCCTTTGAAAAAGCAAAAGAAGGGCTGGAGAAATAAAATCAACTGCAAGGGTCGTCAGCGTGTTGCAACCTCAGCCACTTCCAAACGCCAGGCTAACCGTGTGGACAATGTTGAGAAAGCAGCAAAGAGACTTAAGATTCAGGAGGAAAGAAGGAAGCAAAAGGAAGAGAAAGATGAAGAGACAGAACCAGAGTGAGGAGGAGGGACAGACAGAGAGGGAGGAGAGTGTAGATGTAGAGAAAGATAGATTAGGAGTGCCGCAACACCATAGAATAGTCCACACATTCACATCACCAGACGGTAGACAGACATACACACAGCACAAGAGACACCACACAGACTACTTAACACTTGCAACACCAGAGGTTAGGGGAAAGAAAAACGAGAAAGGTAAGATGCAAGAAAAGAAGACAGTTATACAAGAGCTTAGGTTTCAGGCAGAGACACACAGTAGGTTTAGAAAGATAGAGGAGGAGGCGATGAAAGAGTTTGGGAGCGCATTTGCTAGCTTTGTAGAGAGAGACGAGCCCACAGCTGAGGAAATTAGGGAGACAATAGACAGAGTGTTATTGTACATGATGCAACATAACGCTAGTGAGAAAGAAGTGACAGAAGTGTTAGCTGCTAGCAAGCATCCATACATAACAGGCACCATGCTCAAGAATAGGAGAAGGAATGAGTTAGAGCCACAAGCACAAGAGGCATACAAGTTAAGGCTTAGTAATGATAACAAGTGTGTAACAGCATATTTAGGCAAGATATTAGCAAGTGCAGATAAGACTTATTTGGCTAGTAAGTTAGGTGAAGCTAGTAAGATAGCTGAGCTAAGGATAGCGATAGCAGGTGATGGATGACGTTGAAGGACATGGCAGCGTTGGGTTTGTCGGGCTGGCATTCCCCGTCACTAGACAAAACAATTCCCGTTCGTTTTTTCCAGATAGGGGACATGTCCTGGAATCTCCAGGTTTCCGGACACAAAGACGCAGGCAGCACTTACTTCTGCCTCTACTGTAAATGCACGAAGAACGAGAGGGGGAACTTAAGGAAAAGATGGCAAATAACTCGATATAGAAATGACGACGATCAGGATGGCAGGAGGAAGGAGGACTCATTGTTTTGGTTTGTTGAGGTGGAAAACATAATACCAGACTTCACATAAAGTTGCGGGTGCATGGCAGATTTTTTGAAAAATTACTGAAGGAAATCATGGAGGGCGAATGTCAAGTGTTTTTGCCCTTCGAAGGGCCAGAGGGTGCACCAAAAAAGAAGGAGATTATTACTTGCATTGACAGTATATTGCACGGTGTGGGCGTGTACGGTGTCACAATCACTATCACTAAGTCATCAGAGGGTGCAAAATCATTTGAATTTAAAGGACATCAGTCAGGGAATTTGATACGGTGCCTTTTAATCAGGTGCTAGAGGACAAAGTAGAATTTTCGCCGCCAATGAAATAGGTAGATGGGAACGTATTAAACAATTTTGGAAAGCCTGGCACTGCCAGTGGCTAATCCTCAACAATCCTGACACTATTTTCACTGAGCAGCAGGCGTGGGAGTGGCAGGAATATACTGTCCTGATTTTCCGCCTTCTCACAGAGACTAGTGCCCAGCCCCTTCACCCCAAGGTGGAGTCGGGGGAGTGGTACGTGCGAGGAAATGACAATAAAGCCCATCACCCAGAGGCCATAGTTCGTGACTCCAAAACCCGACAGCCTGTTCGAGACCCCAACATCGGGGGTGGGCGTCGAGACGTGAAGTGGCAGGACGTAATGCGTGTGCCCACTTATTTGAACAACTTCATCGCGCCATATATTCACTGGTGTTGTTGCCACACCAAAGACTTTCTGTGTCGACATAAGTCGATTTATTGGGCGTCATGTCAATCGTTAGAACAAAATAACAATCACAACGGCCAAAACTTTTTCCGCGCCAACAGCAGACATAGTCAGTTTTTAATGGAGATGATGACTAAGCAGTGCATCGCCCGCCTGCTTGTAGAACAGGGAGTGGTGGTGCGGGACAAGAATTTTGTGTGCTCGTGGTGCGGCAAGGCTTTTATTCAAGAAGGCCGCATACTGAGTCACATGCGAAAAACTTATACCAACGACCGCCGGGAGCCAGGCGAGACTTGGGCCTTTCTAGTGCAGCGTCCGGAAACAATCGTAGAGAAGTTAAATCATTAAATTCATGTGGTCTCCTTCTGAATTACATTAATACATTAATATTTGCTATTAATATCGTCCGGCCGTGCAGTATTAGTTATTAATATTAATATGTGACTTCTGCTTTTTTTACGAATGTGTGACTGCATGGTGCACTATGAACATTATGTTTCAATACATGTTTTAAGCTTGCTAAAGTTCATGCACATGCTAGAAAAGCTGCTGGTAATATTATTTCATAAAAGCGGTCTGAAATTATTTCGTGAATATGATTTGCTTGTTTTAGGGGGGGGGGGGGGAGGGAGGGAAAAATTACAAAAAAGTTCGTTTTTAGCTTCCCAAAGGCAGTTGTGTGATACTTCGTATATCACAAACATAAAAATTGTTAAGAATATGTTATGGAATTTAATTTCTGTTAGGTTGACTATAGAGCAAAGAATTTTGAAAAGTCAGATTAGACCCTACTCTGACATTTTTTTTGTGTGTGTAAATAATTACAGTGAATGAGAGGTAGGAAACATTCAGGAAACATTAAGTTAATTATGGTGTACATAATTTTCAAAAGTCAGAGTAGCACCTACACTGCCTTTTCTTTTGTGTTACTATAACAAAACTATTTTATGTATCACAGAAAAAAAGTAAGAGTAGGGTCTAATCTGACTTTATGAGTCTGTGTTACATGCTGAAAAATCTTATTTTTTCCTTAATTTTCCTGTGGTGTTGAAGAAATGTAGGAGTCGATACTACTCTGACTTTTGAAAAGCACAGGAAATTTACTAAAAAAAATGTTAAGAAAATATAAAAACTAGGATTATGCACTACTCCTAGTTGTTTTCTGTGTAATAAAATAAATATAAATAATTTGAAGTAACTTAGAATTTATACTAAGTTTTTTCAAGTTGTTTTGATATTTTCTATTATTTTCAAGTTGTTTGTTTTTTCAAGTTGTTTAGAGTTATTTTCAAGTTGTTTCAAGTTGTTTTAAGTTGTTTCAAGTTGTTTCTAAGTTATTTCTAAGTTATTTCTAAGTTATTTCAAGTTACTTCGAGTTATTGTAAATTATTTTAAGTTGTTTCAAGTTTTTTCAAGCTATTTAGATTTGTTTTCAAGTTGTTTCAAGTTGTTTCAAGTTGTTTCAAGTTGTTTCAAGTTTTTTTCAAGTTGTTTGTAATTTATTTCAATTTATTTCAATTTATTTCAATTTATTTCAATTTATTTCAAGTTATTCACAGTTGTTTCAAAGTTGTTTCAAGTTGTTTCAAGTTGTTTCAAGTTGTTTCAAGTTGTTCATACATTATTTCAAGTTGTTTCAAGTTGTTTCAAGTTGTTTCAAGTTGTTTAATTCCATCCTAGACAAAAAAATCAGAGTGAGTCTACTCCTACTTTTTATATTTTCTTGACATTTTTTGTGATAAATTTTCTGTGCTTTTGAAAAGAAGTCAGAGTAGTATCTACTCCTACATTTCTTCAAAACCACCTGAAAATTGTGGAAAAATAAGAATTTTTTTATTTTGGCATGCAACACAAACATATAAAGTCTTAGTAGACCCTACTCTGACTTTTTTCTGTGATTAATAAAATAACAAATTATATTTATGTTTTCAATAGAAAAATTAAAAAAAAAGTTCATTTCAAATTAGTACGCATCTAAAAAAAAAATGTCTGAGTAGACCCTACTCAGAGAGGATCATAATACTAAGTTCAAGAATAAAAAGAGTGTATAATAAATCAATAAGGTTCACACATAAAAAAAGTTGAACTACACCCTACTCAGAGGAAATAAAAAACACGATAATATGGTGAAAACATTTCTGAAACGTTTATAAAGATATTTTTTACCTTCGTAATCGACTCGATTTTTTCTTTTCTTGATCACGATGGGGCTCAGGTACGTGCTGCTAGTCTTCCAGTCCACTATCTCGAAGCACAACTGGTTCATGAAAGGAATCACCCAGAACAGTTGTTGTTAAAATTGCAAAATCAAGCTCATGTTTTGTTTCCACGTCGTCAACGTGGCTGCATGAATGCAAATGCATGTGTTTCCCGATATCTTGTGATCCAAGGCTCTCGCTATCATTTTTTTGTGAGTCAGAAAATATTGATGGCGAAGAGAAAGACTGGATGCTGGAACTAGACATGGAAAAAGCACCACTGATTGACAACCTGTGCCTGCGTGCTAGCGAACTGGGTGCAGGAGAAGACACGATGCTTGCTGTAGATGAGCTATTTTCAGGCGCCGATGAAACATCGCGATTTTGAGGGTGCATGGAAAAGTCGAAAAGGTGTCAAATTAAAAAAAATCCAAAAAATGCTTTTTTCCTGGCTCACAGACAAAAATATCAGAAAAGAGTTTACTCGGACGTTTTCAGCATTTTGGTGTTTGTAGGAAAACCAATTTAAGTTGATGACAAGAAAAATTTCCTTTTTTTTTTGAAAATTTGATTTTTTTGGATGGAATTTCAAATCAAATTTTCCATTTAAAGGCACTTGTCACGTTCGTTTTGCTCAAATGTGGCAAAGGAGAAATAAGTGTAGGAAGAATTGGTACTGAACGGTGCTCATGGCTAAAAAAAAATATCAGGCAGAGAAAAACTGAAAGCAAAAATAGTCCAATTTATCATTGCGCCATTTACAACGTTCAGGCCTAAATTTTTTTGGCACGCTCCGAATTTGACAGGTCGCGCGTGCCTTTGGTAGTGTGATTCCTCAGATCTCGACTTGCGATCAAAGTCGAAAGTGCCTACTGAGCTGGGTACAGACCCCGCACTTGACTCGCTCGCCACCGCATACATTTATTTTTTGGTATCAGTTGTAATTGCATGCCGATGCTGAGAACACGAGGTGGTGCCAAAGCAGCTGGTAAGGAGGCCAAGCAGAGAGCACCTCCTGTCGCAAGAACAGCCGCAACGGGCCGTGGGCGTGCCAAGGTAAATTTTTTAACCTCGATTTTTTTTATCACAAAAAAAATGTCGGAGTAGGGTCTACTCCTATGTTTTTGATTTGTGTGCGTTCACAGGCAAAGGAGTCCCTTGTTCCAGGCAAAAAAAACCCAGATGACGATCGCTGTGCTTCCCGGGCAACCTCGCAAGGGCCGACCGAACGGCGCTGAAATGAGGTGGAACATCAAACCCATGGAAGCGGGAGCAGGGCAGGTCCAGTTGGACCCTGAAAAAGACATCGAGAAGATACTGTTCGATCCAACTGAATTTACGACCAAGATTATTTGCCACTCCTGCAAGTGGTATGGCACTTCTGTAATTTTGTATCAATCACTTCTCTTTGAAACTAGCTCTTTCAGCAAAATGTTTTTGTTTGTTGTTTTTTTGGTTTTTTTTTCTAAATTTTGAATCCAAATCTGCAATTTTTTTGGTTTGTGTTAAAAGTTATGACGTCCAGTCCCAAGATTTCACGCCTCCAAGCCCAGGTTGGAGATCCGTTGATGTTAACGGTGTTCCGGAAGAGTGGCCAAAGGTACTTTTCGGCCTCTTGTTGTTGACAAAACCGTTACTTTTCCCATACAGCGCCCCATGTTTTTTGACACAACCCAGAATTTTGATGTCTGGACTGTCATTTTTTTTAGTTGTGATGATGTATCGTGTCACACAACCCAAAATTTTGATCTCTGGAGAGTCATTTTTTGGTTTCTGTCAAGACTGGTACACTTCCGTCGTTGCTTTTGATGTGATTATGGTCCCTCTACAAAACCAAAAGTTTGAGCGAATTCACTGGGCCTTGATTTTGTGTGCAGTTGTTAGCCCAGTGGAGCGCATTGAAATTTGCAAGCAAAGAGGAGCTCGAAAATGCGGGCGTTGATGAAGATCAGCAGCAGTACTGCTTTTTCTCTATGCTCTCAGCTCTCAATACCAACCATTGGAGTGCTAAACCGAAAAACGTGAAAAAAGCATGGTAACTTTTCCTTTCTTTTTGTGTCTTTTTCAAGCTTTTCTGAAGTCTCGGCTTTTCACACACAAAAAAGTCGGAGTAGACCCTACTCCTGCAAATAATATTTTGTGACAGGAACAAACCGGAAATTTTGGATTCAGTTGTCCAAAGAGCGGGCCGTATGAATCCAGAGCGCCAACGTGGTAAGCATTCCTTTTGCCTTTTCATTCAAAAAAACCGTTACTTTTCCCAACAGCCTCGCGTGTTTTTCATCACAACCAATGATTTTGAGGTCTGGAAGGTCCTTTTTTGATGTTGTGATGATGTCTCGTGTTACATAACCTAAAAAAATCGGAGTAGACCCTACTCCGACTTTATTTCTGTGATGACTGCTAAAATGTCGTCCTTGTTTTTGATCTGATTCGGACTCTCATTAAAAAAAAAAGAAATTTATGCGACTGAAAACAACCTTGTTTTTCTTTACATACATCGCGCAGAGTGGAAAGCAGTGACAGTTGCTAGCGAAGACGAACTCCAAAAAGCATGCTTTGATCAAGACCAGGCGCAATAAAGCTTTTACTCCATGCTCGCAGGCCTCAATTCCAAAGGTTGGATCTATAAAGTGAGTAAATCAAAATGTGAATGATAATTTCTCATTGCTTTTTTATTTGTTTTCGAACTCGTTCTGAACTCTCAGCTCTTGCACACACACACAAAAAAAGTCGGAGTAGGCCCTACTCCTAGTTATCATGTTTCTGTGTCAGGAACAATCCAGAAATCAGTTCGTTTTTAGCTTCCAAAAGGCAGTTGTGTGATACTTAGTATGTTACTAACACAAAGATTGATAGAAATAGTACATAATTTGATTTTTTTTGTTTTGGGTTAACTATGGTGTACACAATTTTGAAAATCGGAGTAGGCCCTACTCTGACTTTTTTTGTGTGTGTAAATAATTACAGTGAATGAGAGGTGGGAAACCTACACGAAACATTAGGTTGACTATGGTGTACATGATTTTCAAAAGTCGGAGTAGGCACTAAACCGCCTTTTTTTTGTGTTACCATAACACAACTATTTTATGCATCACAGAAAAAAAGTCGGACTAGGGTCCACTCCGACTTTATGGGTTTGTGTTGCATGCCGAAATAAAAAATTCTTATTTTTTCCGTAATTTTCCGGTGGTTTTGAAGAAATGTAGGAGTAGACCCTACTCCGACTTTTCAAAAGCACAGGAAATTTACCACAAAAAATGTCAAGAAAATATAAAAACTAGGAGTAGGCCCTACCCCGACTTTTTTTCTTTGACTCGGAATGGGAGGAGGAGCAAGATGAAGAAGAAGATGAGGAAACTGATGACAGCAGCTCCACCTCTCAGAAGTCGCATTCGTCTACTACTGGCAAGAGCCAATCCAGCAAGCGAAAACTGATCAAACAGTCGATGTCTTCTGGTAAGCATGCTAAGAAGAAGCGAAGGTGTCAGGATCCAATAAGCCCAGTAACACTCAGAAAGCCAGAGACAAATCAATCGAAAGCAAAAACAAAACCAAACTAACACAAGAAAGAGCTGCGGAAATTATGCAAAAGGAAGCTTCGGCCAAGGACCTGGTTGCGAAGTGCTTCATTTTGCAACATGTCGAACAGCGCGCGTTGGAGCTGAAAAGTGATTATTTGGTTGGTGTCAAGGAAAATTTTCATTCCCCACATTGGTACCGTGTGTATGCTTTATGTTTGTATGTGTGTGTGGAAAAACAAGCAAAAACCAAAAATCAAGCAAAAAGGAAAAAGAGTCCGAGTAGGGCCTACTCTGACATTCCTTCAAAAACACAGGAAAATTGCAGCTTAAAAAAGAGAAATTTTTTATTTAGGAAGGCAACAGAAGTTGGTCGAGTCTATGTAGGCCCTATTGAATCGTTTTCGAAACGTTGTACACTGTGTACGGTTTCATGCGGGAAAGCAAACGCTAAATCAAGTTTTCTCTGTTGAAATCTGAATTGCCTTTCAGGTAGGAAAGCTGACATGCAATTTTTTAGCTCTCAGTGAAGCTTCAGCGTTACTGAATATCTACTCCCAGCGTTTCGTCGTCCATATAGAGTTCGGGACGCTTGAAGTAGAGTATCATCTGAGTTCTCTTCTTTGCTGCTTGATATCGATCCTTGTATTCGTGCATTTTTTTAGTTCGAATGCTTGTGTTGAAAATCCTGTATGCAAGGTTTGAATGATTTGTTCACAAATAATAAAAATCATTTTTGTTTTACATTAAGGTAGACAGCAATCAGTGTATATCCACAATGAACTGCAAGCTTTTAGTTTTTCAACTTTTTGTTAGTGCTTGCTTTGTTTCAAAATGGCAGGCCGCAACACTTCAAGGACATGCGACTGAATTTTCGTGAAGGTTTTGTCTGCATTTGGATCCTTAAGCTTACAGTGCATACATGTGTATAGTGCAACAGAAAAAAAAAGTCGGAGTAGACCCTACTCCGACTTTATGGGTTTGTGTGGGTGTACTTCTAACTCTACCAGAACGATTGAAACTAAGAAAAAAAGCTTGTTAAATCTATTCAGAACAACGTCATGGTTCAAAAGTCGGAGTAGGGTCTACTCCGACTTTTTTTTTCTGTTGCACTATACACATGTATGCACTGTCAGGCTCCAAATGCATACAAAATAGACACTTCTTTTAAGTATGGTATTGTGATGGTATTGAAGGATTTATCAAGTTTCTGTTTTTCAGTTCCGGTTGTATAGTTTTGTATGAATAACTTTTGAAGTCTTGCACAGACTAGTAATGTTTCTGCGTTAATTTTTATGACCTGACAATGTTGTGTAGATATTTATCATCCGGGGCCTATCATTTTAATATCAAAACCCTCTCTGGAGGTTGCCACCCCCCTCCCCCCCCCCCCCCCTTAAAAAAGCAAATCCCACGAAATAATTTTTCCGACCACTTATAAATATAGTAAGTGTTGTGTGAGTATGTATAACAACTACATGCAATGTTTTTGTTGTGACTTTTTTTTACGAATGTGTGACCGCATGATGCACTATGACTGTTATGTTTCAATACCGGTTTTAAGCTTGATAAAGTTCATGCACATGCTGGACAAGCTGCTGGTAAAATATTTCATAAATATAGTAAGTGTTGTGTGAGTATGTATAACAACTACATGCATTGTTTTTGATTAATAGCACTGTGACTTTTTTTACGAATGTGTGACCGCATGATGCACTATGAATATTATGTTTCAATACCGGTTTTAAGCTTGCTAAAGTTCATGCACATGCTGGACAAGCTGCCGGTAATATTATTTCATAAATATAGTAAGTGTTGTGTGAGTATGTATAACAACTACATGTATTGTTTTTGATTAATACTGTGACTTTTTTTTTTACTCACGTGACCGTATTGTTCCACTTGACTATATGTTTCAAAACCGGTTTTATGCTGCAACAACTTAGAACACACGCTGAATAAGCTGCCGGTAATATAATTTTTTTAATATACCAAGTGGTGTGTAAGTATGTATAACAACTACACTATATGTTTATTACGCACTGTATATTCCTAATCTGAGTCGGAGTGGTTATCATTAGGAGAGGAAGGAGCAGGGGGTGTTGCAGGGCTGGGCGAGCGTTTTACTGCAAGAGGAGACAACCACTCTTTATTGTGATTAGGTGGTTGCGGCGGGTGTGTTGGGTTCGGTGGGGGGGAGGGGTGTGTGTGGGCTTGCAGGTGGGGGGGGGGGGGGGGAGTGGGGACTTGGGTGGAGCAGAGGCTGGCAGGGGAAGGAGGGGGATGTGGTGAGGCAGGCTGTGCAGCAGCAGCAG
Organism: Paulinella micropora; assembly: GCA_019918135.1. NCBI lineage: Eukaryota > Cercozoa > Imbricatea > Euglyphida > Paulinellidae > Paulinella > Paulinella micropora. The sequence continues at coordinate 170,272 of WBZZ01003728.1, read as the reverse complement.
CAGCAGCAGAAGAAGAAGAAGAAGAAGATTCAACACGAAGACGAGGAGCCACAAGTGGCTCGTCGTCATCGGTTGAGTCTTCTTCTTCTGGTGCCTCTTCCTCCTGAAACTACATTTTCGATGCACTTATGCTTAATATGCATGTCGTGTGTGTGAATTTGCTCCCTTTGCTCTCTCTCTCATACGCCCTCACAAACTCTCTCACTGTCTGTGATAAACCTCTCACCTCTCGCTTTGACAAGCATCTTCCCTTTTTGTTTGCATGTGTAATA
>WBZZ01003728.1:107500-117500 GCA_019918135.1 Paulinella micropora | reverse complement strand
CTATCTATCTGTCTATCTATCTATCTATCTATCTATCTAAATATCTATCTAAATATCTATCTATCTATCTATCTATCTATCTTCTACCTACCTACCTACCTACCTACCTACCTACCTATCTATCTATCTATCTATCTATCTATCTATCTATCTATCTCTTTTTCTTCAACGTCCTTCCTCCTCTTCTTTTTCCAGAACACAGTCTACCCGTGATTCCCATCCCGGACACATGCACAGTACACAAATTATTGTTTGATGTGAAACTGCGTTCCTTTGCAAGGACTACATTCCTTTGCGACATCTCATCTATTGGCCCGCTTCCAGTCGCCCTCGGGTGACGAGGTGGAATGGATGCCTATATCTATCTATCTATCTATCTATCTATATATCTATCTATCTATCTATCTATCTATTTATCTATCTGTCTATCTATCTATCTATCTATCTATCTACCTACCTACCTACCTACCGACCTATCTGCCTATCTATCTATCTATCTATCTATCGGCCCACTCCCAGTCGCCCTCGGTGACTAGGTGGAAGAAACACGGAGAGAGAGTAAGTAAGTAAGTAAGTAAGTTAGTAAGTTTGTAAGTAAGTAAGTAAGTAAGGTCTGTGCAAATGAGTGAGTAAGTAAGTGAGTAAGTGAGTAAGTAAGTAAGTAAGTAAGTAAGTAAGGTCTGTGCAAATGAGTGAGTAAGTAAGTGAGTAAGTGAGCAAGTAAGTAAGTAAGTAAGTAAGTATGTAAGTATGTATGTATAGAATGGATGCTTATGTATCTCTCGGATGACGACGATGGAATGGATGCCTATGTCTCTATCTATCTATCTCTCTATCTCTCTATCTATCTATCTATCTATCTATCTATCTATCTATCTATCTACCTATCTATCTATCTATCTATCCACCCACCTATCTTTCTAGGATTGGATATGCGGCGCGGAGAGACCAAACATATCTAACTAGCTATATCAATCTTAACATATCTAACTAGCTATATCAATCTTAACATATCTAACTAGCTATATCAATCTTAGCATATCTAACTAGCTATATCAATCTTAACATATCTAACTTGCTATATCAATCTTAACATATCTAACTAGCTATATCAATCTTAACATATCTAACTAGCTATATCAATCTTAACATATCTAACTAGCTATATCAATCTTAACATATCTAACTAGCTATATCAATCTTAGGTCCAGCTTGGCTTCGTCATCCAGGACCGCCGGCCCGCCGCCGCCAGCCGCCGCTACAGCGTGACCATACGGTACTTCTACATCTATATACATACATCCCCCCCCCCCCCCCCCCCCCTCCCTCCCCGGCCCGCCGCCGCCAGCCGCTACAGCGTCAGCATACGGTACATCTATATCTACATACATACATACATACATACATACAGACAGACATACAGACACATATATACATACATACATACATTTATGCGGCCCGCCGCCGCTACAGCGTGACCATTCGGTACATCTACATCTACATATATACATACATACATACATACGTACATACATACATACATACATACATACATACATACATACATACCCGCCGCCCCCAGCCGCCGCTACAGCATCAGCGTACGGTACATCTATATCTATATACAGACATACATACATACATACATACATACGTACGTACGTACGTACATACATACATACATACATACATACATACATACATACATACCCGCCGCCCCCAGCCGCCGCTACAGCGTCAGCATACGGTACATCTACATCCACATACATACAGACATACATACATACATACATACATGTACATGTACATGTAAAGGCACGGGCACACACTGCTTGGCATAGCCAACTACACGGCGCCGGGCGACTATCAATTGTCTATCCAGTCGCTGCCCTGGGCACGCTACGCACTGCTCAGCCTGGAAATGCGCAACGAACACATGCAGTACTACAGCGATACAACAGCGGTTAGATCTCTACATCTATTTGTTGATTTGTTGATTTGTCGATTTGTTGATTTGTTTATCTCATTTTATTCATTTAGTCATTTTATTCACAATTCATTTCATTCATTTCATTCGTTTCATTCATTCACTTTGGACGGGTGTGTGTGTGCAGCTGGGCTTCAACGTGCAGATATACAAGGCATGGAAATACCTCTTGTTGTTACCGTTCATGGTGACGTGTGCATTGATCGCCCTGACCTCTGCCTTGCCGGACCTCTCAGCACCAAAACTGCCACAGCTCTAGACTATTTGACCTTTCTCTCTCTCTCTCTCTCTCTCTCTCTCTCTCTCTCTCTCTCGCTCTCTCTCTCTCTCTCTCTATATATATATATATATATATATATACATATCTGCCCATCTATCTCTCTATTTATATATCTCTTCCTGCCCGACCTCTCAGGCACAAACAGCTCTAGACCTCTGGACTTTCCTTCCTTCCCCTTCCGTCCTTCTTCTGCCGTCTCATCTTTCTCGTCACTTTACTGCTCTCCTTAGTCTTATTCGTTTTAGTTAGACTCAGCTCTCCTACTCCTTTAGCTAAGTTAACTATTCTAGCTGCCTTCTTTCTTACAGGGCAGTTGACTGGGACATGCCCATCTCGTGGGCATTCAGGGAGGTTACAAGGGACGATACAAATCCTGATCTGATGGTCCCCATGACAATTAAAGCATCCCTCACGCAGAGGTGCCTTTCCTGTCTGGTTCCCCATGAGATTGACTGTTATGGAGTCACTTCGAGTGAGATCCAGAGTGAGTTTTCGATGAGGAAGTACGAAAACCACCTCCAGAGGCATAGAGCTTTTTCATCTTAGACTTAGATTCCTCCGTCTGTGCTGTATTAAGACAGGTAGTCTTAACCCTTACGAGCTCAAAGTAAAAATTAGAATTTAATAATAAAAGTGAACACAACTGGTTCAAGGCTTACTTCCACTTCAAGAGTAGAAAGCCTGGGAAGCCAGTTTTGAACCCAAACAATAAGCCAAAGGGAAAAAACCGCTAAAAACGGAGTGTCCCTTTGACACGGGTCAACTGACACGATGCGTTACGTCCGTAACCTGCACAAATGCCAAAACAACAACTCATAAGTGCAATTTCCCTTATTCAGCCATACTTCCCAGTCACGGGAAAAACTGCTAAATTTCACGGAAATTCCATGAAAATAATACATAACTTTAAATGGTTACTACAATCGCAATAAAAGGATCGGGTTAACGCTATTAATGTGGGAGATTATTCCATATGGATGCTACAGCTTTGTGTAATTTGCATCCTAAAAACCTTCACCACTCCGGTATACGGTTAAGTGTAGAATATAGGTTTTAAGGCTTTATGGGATTCAAGCTTCCAATCTTATCCTCATATTCCTTTCTCCTAAAATAACATTAAAACCGGAAGTATTGTTCCAAACCGGAATTGTAATAAGAATTCCTCTTAAAATACATTTAACAACAAGGAATCACTTCCAAGAGTGAATTCCCGTAAAAACCAATAGCGTAAAAACGATGTAGTATACAGTGGGTGTTACAGTCTCTCGACTGATTATAGGGGCCACCGATGGAGCTCCTGAAAGCAAGACTACACTAAGCAGAGGTTATTCCGCAGTCCCAACCACCTCTCGTGCCTCTTGCAAAACGTTGCCACATGTGCAAGTGCGTACACCAAGCATGGTTGCTAGAACTACCTCCGATCAAAACCCCACCCATAACTTGAGTGTCAACTTATTGTTGTTGTGGCAACTTAAGTGTCGTTGTTGACGCAACTTGAGTGTCGTTACTATTAGTAGGCAACTTGAGTGTCGTTACTATTGTTGTTGTGGCAACTTGAGTGTCGTTACTATTAGTAGGCATGGCAAGACCATACGGAATTTTGAAACCGCCGTTGAATATTCTAGAAAAATGCCACTAGTAGAAATGAGAAACATTTTTACTAATATTTAGCATTAATATCAGAGAATAATAATAGAAGCCGGTGATATTAACAAAGAGGCGAAAGTTGACTCAGGCTTGAAGAAAACGAGAAGGGAGTGAAAGAAAGACGCATGAGATCAAGATTCATGGCTAAGGAAATATGGATATATATATATATATATGTAGAGCCATCCATGCTCAACCCTCGATATAATCATACCAAGAGCCATCCAACAGATTATAACATTGCTTGTGCTTCATGTGGGCTAAGTTCCAAGATTTAATATTGCCCGAAGATCGTGAACTAACTCTCGGAAAGGTCACGTCCTCTTCCCTACACGCGCGATTTTCCCGAAGTCACAGTCCCATAGTCTGCTAATTTGTTAAATCTTGGCAGGAGATTCGAATTGACCGAATCCCAAAGTCCAAATCTTAAAACGACGATGGACTTCTCGTCGAGTTCCCCCCTTGTACTGCGTCCGTTAAGCTTTATAGTTGAGTAGGCCCCTCAGTACATAATTTCCCCACACGTATGGTCAATGTGCGCCCAACGTCCCTCCCCCCCGATCAGAATCCCGTTACTTCAGGCTCTGGTGTTTCTTCCCACACACCGTCTCCGTCGCGTGTGCATCTCCGATCGGCCTCAAGTCCACCCCGCCCTCCTTGAGCACGTCCCATATCTTCTGCGGGATCTGTCCGTCGTGCAGCTCGAAGGGGTAATCCAACACTCCCCTCGGCCACGCCGATATTGTCCATGCCTCGTGATCCTTGTCACACTTCCGTGTGGCCGGATCTATCTTAGCATCCCAAACTTCCCTGTTTGCAGAGTCCCACCACACCGGGACATACTCGCGGTACATCCGGTTTTCCACCGTGTCCTTATCCCAAGACCGGTAAAACTGTAGCATAGGCGGAAGGTTCCTAAGCGCACTCTCCGACGATCGAGTCTTTCTCGAGTCCTTAGCCAGTCCCACCACCTTCATCACAAAGAGGACATCCTTATCTCCCTTGGTAACGAATCTGGTTGGGGGCCTGACCAGATAGAACTGATCCAATACCCACGTCATTCCCAGTACCTTATTACCCTCCTTTCATTCTTGTGCTGGACTTGCACCTGCGAGGCCACCACCGGCTCCTCCAGCTCCGTCTGCACATCCGTTTTTCTACGTTTACCCAGCCTGTTTCCCTGTTCAGAATAGATCAGATCATTCTCCGCCGCTCTCTTAGCCGCCTCCGTGGGTGGCTTGAGACTTGATACTGACCCCTTTTCCCCGGTTTCTGGCTTTTTAGGGATTACCGGGCCCGTGCCCTCCTCGGAGCTCCGTGCCTGTCCCCGGGTTTACCACTATCGGGTTCCTCATCCGTTCCCAATTTAGGAGGGTCCTGAAACTCCCCCTTGTTCCTGACGAGCGCTTCTTGGAGCGTCTCGTTCTCCATGAGGAAAGGATCGTACTTGATGAGGCGTCGAACATTAACTATCTTGTTCTCCCCCCTGCCTCTGATCCGATAGTTAAAAGGCCCCGTCTGTTGCACTACCTGATAAGGCCCTTTCCAGTATGCAAACATCTTGGAAGATATGCCCTTCGGTACCTGTGGGTAATACAACATGACAATGTCCCCTGGCTTATACGTCACCATGGACAAGTCCTGCTCCAAGTGCTCCTTGCCCAGCTTGCGAGCCTGTTCCGCTAGCCTCGCTTGTCTTACCGCTTGCATCGCCTCCATTGAAACACGCATGCGGACCCTCCAGAGCTCGTCCTCATCCATCGCCAGCCCAGGTCCATCCTGGTAAACCAAGTGCTGAGGCATCACCGGTTCCTGTCCAAACACCACCTGGTACGGGGATCTACATTCCGCCCCCGCCCCAAGCGCTTTCGATGGCATCGCATTCATTGCGAATACAAAGCTCGGGACCACCTCCTTCCACAAGAGCTGACTCTTCTTGCAGTAGGCCCTCAGAGCCGACTTGAGGGGTCGATGGACCCGCTCAAACTTGCCATTCGCCCTCGGGTTGTATGGCGTTACATACTGCCAGTGAACCCCGTAGAACTTTGCGAGCCTCTCCATGAGCTCGTTGTCAAAAGCCGGCCCCTTATCCGAGCAGATCGTCTTTGGGACCCCCACCATACACAGGACTCGATCGATCAGCTCCCTGGCTGTCGTCTCCGCCGTTGTGTCTGGCACCGGGATCGCCCACACGTAATTGCTCGCCCTGTCGATGACAGTCAACAAGAATTTATCCATCGCCGGCCCCACCGGCGGCAACGGCCCCACGTGGTCTACATGCAGGAACTCAAAGAGCCTCTCCAGCAATGTAAACTTCCCCACCGGGATCTTCCCCTCCACAGGGACCCTCTTGTTCATCAGACAGGTCGTGCAGCCCTTGACCCTTTCCTTAACAAACCGATCCATCCCTTCCCACCAGAACATTCTTTTGATAATCCACTGCGTCCTCTGCACCCCCGGGTGATTAACCAACGGGACCACGGACGCCACGTAAATCATCTGTCTTAGTTTGGCCGGGACCCATAAAACCCACCTCTCCGGGTTATTGGCCGTCTCTGCCGCCTTGACCTTGTACCATAAGAGGCCATCCCGCCATGCCAACGTCTTGAGCTGTGTCCGGATTTTATCCGTCAGCAACAGCTCATCCTCCGCCAAGAAGTACTGGATCAAGTCCTTGTACTCCTCGTCGGTCCTTTGGCATTGTCTCCATGCCTCCACAGATGCAATGCGCACTGTCCCGTCCTCTAGTAACCTGGACGCCCTCATAAAGCCTGGAATCCGGCCCCATCCTTTCCGAAGCCTCCACCGGCTCGACTGAGGTCTCCTCTGCCTCGAGGGCCGTTTCCACGCCCGGGTCTTCACGTAGGTTCGGACGGCCGGTGCCGCATGTGCCTGGCAACAGTAGCACTCATGCTCCGCCTTATTAATATCCCCATCCCGCATCGCGGCCTTATCGGCCTCGTACTCCTTAAGGCGTTGCATGGCCTCCTCCGCAAAGTGCTCGTCACAACACTCCGCTCGGCCTACCTCCCGTTCCAACTGAGCCGTCACTACCCTCCTATATTCCGCCCTTTTAGCTTTTACTAGCTTAGGCTCCTTCCGGCTAGACCCCGGGTGAGCCTTGTTAGCATAGAATATCATATTCGTTGGTAAGACATCCTTCACGTCCTTCCTCAAAGCTAAATCCTCAAACTCCTCTATCTGCTGCATAGCAGCTAGACACGCGGATGGCGTGGAGTAATTAACCCTAGACAATGAGTCGGCGACCATGTTCTTCTTGCCGGGCAGATATTTGACGGTGAAATCATAGCACGATAGCAAAGCCTGCCATCTGGCCAACCGTCCCGTGCAATCATTCGTCATTAACCATAGAAGGTTCTGATGATCCGTCCTTACAACGATATCTCGTGACCCCCACAAGTATTCCCTGAGCCTTATAAAGGACCAGACGACCGCCAAGGCCTCCCTCTGCCTCGTACAGTAGTTCTATTCGGCCTTATTGAGCTTCCGGCTCAAATACATAATCGGCCTCAGGACCCCGTGACTATCGTACTGCTGTAGGACCGCCCCGACCGCGTACTTAGACGCATCGGTGTCCAGCACATACTGTTTGTCCACATCCTGCATCATTAAGATGCAGTCCTTATTGAACTTGGGATCACGAGTTAACATTTCCTTAATGAACTCGAACGTCTCCTCCTGCTTAGGCGTCCATTCCCTCATATCGCCCTTTAAATACAGCTCCCGCAACGGTTTAACCGTGTCCGACCAATTCGGGAAGAACTGACTATAGTATTGCGCCAACGCAATAAAGGAGAATAGCTCCGACCGCGTCTGAGGCCGCTTAATTCCCTCCACAGCCTCCCTCTTCTTAGCCGCGATCGCCACCGTTCCGTTCGATGTATCATATCCTAAGTACGTTACCTGTCGGGTGGCAAACTGGCACTTGGCCAAGTTCACCTTGAGACCAAACTCTTTCACCCGTCGGAAAACGTCCTGGATGTGGGCCAGATGTTCCTCCATAGTATTGGAGTAGATAATGATATCATCTATGTAACAGAAAGCATAATCCTCCGCCTTTTGTCCATGTTTCTCCATAAACCCACCTGCCTTCCCATCCTCAAACTGTCGACCAAGCATTTTCTGCATTGCTGCCTGAAATATGCCCGGCGAGTTCCTCAGACCCATCGGCAATACCTTCCATTGGTATAGCGTCATGCCCACCACAAACGCGGTAAGCCACCTGCTCTTCCTACTGAGAGGGATCTGCCAGAACCCATTCTTCAAATCCAACACCAAGTAATATTTCGCGTGTTTTAATTTGCGCATACAATCATCAATCTTAGGAAGCGGGTACCGCTCTCCTTCGATGATTTTGTTCGCCCGATAGTAATTCACACAAAATCTCAGTGCCCCATCCGGCTTCGGAACCATCCGTACATGAGACGAAATCGGGGAGTCCGAAAACTCCGTGAAATCATCCGCCTGTAGTTCCTCCGCCTTCTCCTGGGCTATGCTCTCCTCACTTCGGCCCAGACTAGACCTCCTAGAGGCATGCGTGATATTCATCCCCGATATCTTCCTGAGATGAGCCTCATAAGCTTGACCGTGCCTGGTCTAGGCGGATCAAAGATCTCCTTTTCCTTGGCCATCACCTCCTGAAGGCACTTGAGATCTTCCTCATTCCCTTTCCAATCCGCCCGCATTTGAGCCATCCTATCCTCCCATGACTGGGCGTCCTTCCGACTCTGCAGCTCGGGCGCCTCTGCCATATCCGTCCACGCATCCTCCACCAAGCCGTCCTCGGAGGGCATCTCCGCCTCCTTCTGGTGGTACTTGACTTCCGAAAACTCATCCCATTTACGCAGATTCGCCATCCGGTCGAGAATCAAGGCATACTGAATAGGTGCCTTCTTCGTAAAGAACCCCGTGAAGCATGTAAATGCCTGCTCACGTATCTTCTGAAGATCACATCCCTTGAGTGAGTTCCGATAAGTCAGCCTCTGTGCCCTAGTGCCTAACCTACAAGCCAGCACCAGATGCTGCTTTCTAGACGGCACCGGGATTGGGTGATCCACCATCCGGTCCAAAACCTCATCCGCCCATAGTGCCTTGTCATGGAACGGCAGGACAATAGAGAACGGTTTGTCCCCCTCGAAATACTTCGTGAGCAATCTTCGCCGTCTCCCCCAAATTCCGCGGACAAAGAGGTTTGTCACCCCACATGTTCCCACGAAATCCATTACCTCATCCTCCGTCCCTCCCGTTGGAACCCGCACCGATACCAACCGTTCAGACAACGGCCTATTGGCCTGCGATGCCTTAGCATGGAAGCAGTATCGGTTCTGAAGGAACACATAAGGCCCCTTCTTCCCATCCTGAACCTATCAATTCCCGCCTCCACCTCCGTGTTATGTTCTTCCATCGTGCAAGCCATAATCTGGGCCCACCGGCCCTGAATTAAGTCCTCCACTGTTGCACTCTCCCAACGTCGAACAATGTTCTTAGCCTTTCCCGCAAGCCCGCGGTATTCCGGCTGGAAATCCTTGTAATAATTGTCCAACGCCGGGTGTTGATAAGGCTTCGGTATGACCAACTGCACCCTTGCGCTCCGCGCAATGGCCTGCGATCGCGAGTCACCGACGCCCAGTCTATTATATGACACCGCGTAGTATCCGTATGGAAGAGAGGAACGGCCGTCCGCCCCCTCACCATATCCTCCGCGTCATCATCACTAATCCCGTAGTGAACTAAACCTGACCGGCAATCAATCAACGTATTCATCCTGTTGAGCTGCTTGAATCCAATCAGCAACCCTCCCGAATACTCCGGACAGACATATAATTGGATATCGAAGGACTTACCCGAGTACAGTTCAATGGTTAAAATTAAATCATCGTCCCCGTAACCTCAGCCTTCGCCTTCCCATTAACCCCTTCTATGCTTCCCTTAACTGGCAACATATTTTTATCCAACCACGCCCGGACGTTATGAAATCCGCGCCCGCGATATTAATGTTAGCCAACGTATCATTTGCACTCTCCAGATCCACGCAGTAGACCTGAGTCATGCACAACGCGTGCTCC
>WBZZ01003728.1:72500-100000 GCA_019918135.1 Paulinella micropora | reverse complement strand
ATGTTCTATGCCGTCACTTCCTTTATTCCACCGATTGGTGTGGAGACTTTCCTTATGGAATGGAGGACTGGATGCACATGGCCTTTTGGCTCAGCAATTGGCAGACGATACATACATACATACATATTATTATTATTATTATTATTATTATTATTATTATTATTATTATTATTATTATTATTCAGGGCAGCTCTAGCACCCGCGCTTGGTGTATGCACTTGCACATTCGGTGACGTCTTGCAAGAGGTTGCTGGGACTGCGGAATAACCTCGGCTTAGTGCAGTCTTGCCCTCAGGAGCTCCATCGGTGGCCCCGATCATCAGGCGAGAGACTGACACGGGGGGGTGGAGGACCTCGAACAAGGGTATTGGAGGCTTATGTCCGTTGAGGATATGCCATTAGCTGCATCAGTACGCCTCAGATATAGTATTATTATTATTATTATTATTATTATTATTATTATTATTATTATTATTATTATTATTATTATTTTTATTAGTATTTTCATTGAACATACCGGTCCGTTTGGAAGTGTTGGAACTGCCCGTGCGGGGTGTCATTAGAGCCTATCGTCAATTCTTCGTACTCCCCTCACGGGTGAGACGATGGAGGCGCATGTGCAGATTTGCATCAGCCATTGACAGAGAAGCACTATTATTATTATTATTATTATTATTATTATTATTATTATTATTATTATTATTATTATTATTATTAGGGAGTACATAGGCCATCGGTCCTTTCCATGGGCTGATTGGTATAAAGCTCCTAGAGTAATGTTCTATGCCGTCACTTCCTTTATTCCACCGATTGGTGTGGAGACTTTCCTTATGGAATGGAGGACTGGATGCACATGGCCTTTTGGCTCAGCAATTGGCAGGAGATACATTTTATTATTATTATTATTATTATTATTATTATTATCATTACTATTATTATTGTTAATATTAATATCTGCCTCCTTTGCCTTTGACTTGGTTGTTTTTTGTGCGTATCTGTCCTCTATTTCGTTCTGTATTTTCTCGTTTCTCTCTTTCTCTTGGTTTACAAAGCATGTATACTTACAAACGCATCGTGATCGATCGACTCCATATGCATTTTCACGTAGACACGTGCATACACTAGATACATGAGAAGTCACACGTTCTCATATTTACTCGCGACGAGTAAGGACTTCCAAACGCTTCGTCGCGCGCGGCTTCTTTTGTTCTCATGAGACTCAGAGTACTAGTCCAACTTGGAGGCATGATATCGCGCGTGAATGTCGATCATCAGCCCGACCCTAGTCTTTGCCATTCATATGGCCAGCCTTCCGTTCAGAAAAATACATTATTACTAGCTAGGCTAAAAGTCATATTTTTTTCTTATTCATGAATCAGCCAACGGGGAAAACGATAAAAAAATAACTCGATAATGATGCAGAGTTTGCAGTTACATGTTTACAATACATGTAATTACATAACCGCGTTATTTTGTTTGAACCCGATTGCGAATATCATGTACAGCGCTACGCTAGCCCCAACATAGTTATCAACATAAGAGTGGGAACTACTACTACTACTACTACTACTACTACTACTACTACTACTATTACTACTACTACTACTACTGCTACTGCTACTGCTGCTGCTGCTACTACTACTACTGTACTACCACTACTACTACTACCACTACTACTACTACTACTACTACTACTACTACTACTACTACTACTACTACTACTACTCTACTACTATATTATTATTTATTATTATTATTACTATTACTATTACTATTATTATAATTATTATTATTATATTTATTATTATTATTATTATTATTATTTTGGACACCGTGATAGCCCAGTGGTCAAGTTCTACCATCTGGGCCCTGTCGCCAGTTCGATTCCAGTCGGTGCCACCAGTATTTTCATTGAACATACCGCTCCGTCTGGACCAGTATTTTCATTGAACATACCGGTCCGTCTGGAAGCGTTGGAACTGCCCTTGCGGGGTGTCATTAGAGCCTATCGTCAATTCTTCGTACTCCCCTCACGGGTGAGACGATGGAGGCGCATGTGCAGAAATGCATCAGCCATTGACAGAGAAGCACTATTATTATTATTATTATTATTATTATTATTATTATTATTATTCAGCCCAATGGCCTCAAGGCGTTAAACTGTGACGCCAACTCATAACCCTTTGGTGGTAGATGCTGGGGAGGAGGGTCGTTGCGCGCGTAAAAGATCTTAAACTCCGCATATGCTGGTTGATAGCCCAGGACCCAGCAGACACCAGATTGTTATGGGTGGGGTTTCGAGGCAGCTCTAGCAACCGCGCTTGGTGTATGCACTTGCACATTCGGTGACGTCTTGCAAGAGGTTGCTGGGACTGCGGAATAACCTCGGCTTAGTGCAGTCTTGCCCTCAGGAGCTCCATCGGTGGCCCCGATCATCAGGCGAGAGACTGACACGGGGGGGTGGAGGACCTCGAACAAGGGTGTTGGAGGCTTATGTCCGTTGAGGATATGCCATTAGCTGCATCAGTACGCCTCAGATATAGTATAGTAATTATTATTATTATTATTATTATTATTATTATTATTATTATTATTATTATTATTATTATTATTATTATTATTATTATTATTATTATGGACACCGTGATAGCCCAGTGGTCAAGTTCTACCATCTGGGCCCTGTCGCCAGTTCGATTCCAGTCGGTGCCACCAGTATTTTCATTGAACATACCGGTCCGTCTGGAAGTGTTGGAACTGCCCGTGTGGGGGTGTCATTAGAGCCTATCGTCAATTCTTCGTACTCCCCTCACGGGTGAGACGATGGAGGCGCGTGTGCAGATTTGCATCAGCCATTGACAGAGAAGCACGCACTATTATTATTATTATTATTATTATTATTATTATTGTGGACACCGTGATAGCCCAGTGGTCAAGTTCTACCATCTGGGCCCTGTCGCCAGTTCGATTCCCGTCGGTGCCACCCGTATTTTCACTGAACATACCGGTCCGTCTGGAAGTGTTGGAACTGCCCGTGCGGGGGTGTCATTAGAGCCTATCGTCAATTCTTTGTACTCCCCTCATGGGTGAGACGATGGAGGCGCATGTGCAGATTTGCATCAGCCATTGACAGAGAAGCACTATTATTATTATTATTATTATTATTATTATTATTATTATTATTATTATTATTATTATTATTATTATTATTATTATCATTAGTCTACTAATACTACTACTACTATGAGTCTACTACTACTACTACTACTACTACTACTACTACTACTACTACTACTACTACTACTACTACTACTACTACCACTACTACTACTACCACTACTACTACGACGACTACTACTACTAGTACTCTCTCTCTCTCTCTCTCCCTCTCCCTCCCTCTCTCTCTCTCTCTCTCTCTCTCTCTTCCTCTCTCTCTCTCTCTCTCTCTCTCTCTCTCTTTGTTGTTGTTGTTGTTGTTGTTGTTGTTGTTGTTGTTGTTGTATTGTTCAAGGGCGCTGAAGATTCGTTCTTGTGAGATATGTTAACCCTAGGGTTAAGTAAAGCAGGTAAGAAACATCGTCCTGTTGGTCTTGTAGGTCCGGAATGTCTGTGTATTTGCTGCTAATCACCCTTTTGATGTCTTTCATCGGGTGCTTTGTGACCTACCTACAAATTAAGTTTGACCCTCAATCTGGTAAATTGCAGAACATGGCAATGTCTGATAATGATTGGCCATTCCCTCATTGGTGACTAGTGTCTTGACATGATTATTGCAAACATTTCCCCGAAGTAAACGCTCGCATTGAAACAATTTACGCGCAAAAATCACTTCTTGACACACAAATACTCTCTCTCTCTCTCTCTCTCTCTCTCTCTCTCTCTCTCTCTCTCTCTCTCTCTCGATCGCTCGCTCGCTCGCTTGCTCGCTCACTTGCTCTCTTTCCTTGCACATGCATGCATGCATACATACATACAGAAGTATGTACGTACAAACATACATACTACCTGCACACACACACACACACACACACACACACAGGAACATACACAGGCACACACACACACACACACACACACAGGAACATACACAGGCACACACACACAGACACAAATACATACATATGAATCTTACGTAGGTAAGTGCAAACATACATGCATACATACATACATACATACATGCATATGCATACATACATACCGTATAGGCTGTGTGGCGGACGAACGTGTACGCTATGGTATGAAGGTTGCCCGTGTTCGACCATTACTCCTACTGATCTTTCTCTCGTACGCCATCAGCGCTTTTGCGCTCTTGTTTTGGCTGCCGTGTTTGTCCACAACTGACCCTTACTTGTCGGGCCCCGTGTATTTCGTTGCTGTTTACGAACTATGCATGACTACCATGCGCATGATTTCCTGTGATTTATTTGCTTCGTGGAGTTTCTGCCATTGCCATCTCTTTGCTGGCGAGAACTTCAACGCTGCGTTGCATTGGAAGCTTGTGTGTGCATGGCTCACATTCCAGCGCATCATCTTCCTGGCCTTATGGCTGCTTACCTCTGTCACTGGCAAACGTTGGCCCGTTGAAATTATAATATCTCTGAACCTCTTTTATATTTTTTTCAATTTGTTGGCGGCCTTCTTCGTCAGCTACAAATTGTATGGGCTGCAACCTAATTCAAACACTGCGCCAGGGCAGCGAGTTGCTCGGTACCGACGCATTCATGCGCGGTTTACTGCTTTCGGCACTGACGTATGGTTGGGCATGGTGGTGATCCGTGCGCGCCAAGTGTTTAATCCCGTTTATGCAGTAGACTTTTGGAACTACTCCTATGTATCATATATCAACGCCAGATCAGAGTCTATGGTCCTCTTTGCGTCGGTGGTGGTCTCTTTAATGTTTGCATATATTTTGACCCATTATCAAGATCGCCGCGCCATATTCTCAGAGAGAAATAGAACAGGACAAGGAGCGGAGATCGAGAATCTGGCTGGTGAAGCCCAAACCGGTGAGAAGAAATCGCCTCCCGCACCTCAGAATGCGCCTCGAAAAAGACCTAAAATACCCCGTCCGACTCAGAAAGCACCTAAACCACCCGGTCAACCATCTCAAAGTGAGCGCTTGGCGACTATGGAGAGCTTCGTACGTTCCGACAGCGGCATTAACATCCTCTCACCGCAGGGGCCCTGGCGGGACAACCGTGACGCCTCGCCTAGCGATCTTCAGCTTAACATCACCGGTTCCGCTGTCGGTGTGTTCGCGATCTTGCCCAGGGCGGACAAAACCGGTTCGGAAATGTCAACTAATTCTCTCACACCGCACGATGTTCGTCCCGCAGGCTTCCAGAAGGCTATGGAGGCTTATCCTGCCCGCGAGGCCAAGCACGTGCCATCCCCCAACAAGGACGACGGACCCTGCCAAGTCGTTAATTTCTCCATCATCGAGGAGACCACCTCAGATGCCGAGGTCTCCTCGGAGGCCGATCCTAAGTCTCACATCTCTGCCAAGGCCCAGTCGCACATCTCTCCCGTGGCCCAGTCGCACATGCCCGCATCATCAGATCGCCCGAACACTATCGTGTTGCCTGTTTGCAAGGGTATCCAAGCTGCTGAGGACGCTGAGGACGCTGAGTTGCACATCTCTACCGAGCATCAGTCGCACATCACCGTTCCGCAAGTTCGCCCGAACACGATTTCGTTGCCTGTTCGAAGTGTGATCCAAGCTCGAGCCAGTCGAGCCAGTCGAACGTTATCCAAGGGAGTGATCCAAAAGTATGTCAATGAATCCCACTCGAGCCAGTCAGCCGGCGTTTCGAATCGTACTAAGTGGAGCATTCAAGCCAACTGTGGCACGAACTCATCCTCCAGCGATGGAAGTTTTTCTTCGCATGCGCAGCTACAAAACGCTTCTAATATAATTTAATCTACACTAGCATGACGTATCATGGGTGGGCAGTGTCAAGGTGAGGACGGATGGCAGGTTTGCCAGACTAGCACATGCAAGAGGCGAAATAGAGCATCATCATCAACAACTACAGCAGCTACAACAGGTTTAACAGCAGCAACAACAACAACAAGAACAACAACAATAACGACGTTTATATTTATATAATTGAACTCGAGCTTCTATATCGCTGCCAGCCTGTTGGAACGAATGGCTGCTTCCTAAAACCAACAAGCGAACAATCGATTGATAAAACATGATCGTGGAAACAAAGGCCCTAAGAACGAGGGAAGGAAGAAGAAGCATCAAGAGGGTAGGGGGTCGTTATGTAACAGCCTCAGTTGGCCTATCATATCCTGAAGTAAAGTAGCTTGAATAATATACTCTTCAATGATTGAAAAAAATCTTAACAGAGATATCTTTTTTTGACGCTTTGGCCACGTTTCACCAGTATTTTTTGATTTCACGCCAGCTCGCCGGAGCAGTTACAGTAATATTTTCATTTTCATGCTCCGAGTTCCTGCTCATCCCTACGAATGCCAGGCAAGGTTTTATTATTAAACTTTCAGAGTGATCGTGCAAAAAGTTACTACGGTCACCCGTTTGTGAGTCAACTGAGAGTCTTGGTCGGATACTACAACGGTGTAAAAATCCTTTTAGTGATGACTAACCAGCTACAACAAGCGCTTATTATTAATAAGCCTTCACTGAGAATCATAATACAACCACGATGGCTGAGAGCCGTCCTGACTCCTTTATGCCTTCAACCACGATGATAGCTAATCTTATCTGAACTAACTAACTCACTGAGGAACTATCATCATTAAATCTAGAACTATACTTCGTTGAAACAGTCACTACAACAACAAACGACAACTAACAGTTTAATCAAACTTATTTTTTACTTTTTTTACCAGTCTTTTCTCGCACCAGGTGTACTAGGTAAATTTCGAGTCCTTTTTACTCTAGCCATTTCCTATTTTACCCATATCAACTTGTATTTTCTCTCACTGGCTGTGCTCAGACTTATCCTTCCAATCTACCTTAGCTACATCCGTTACCACACAACCTGAACCTATTCTGCACCACAGCCTTCCCTCTCCGAGTCAAAACATTCGAAGTGAGCACAGCTCACATGCACTGGAGACCATACACCAACAATGCCCTTGCCAGCCCCTATACTTACCCTCTCAATTATTCCAACCTAGCACTTATATACTAATCATGAGTCTTATTGGCGCGGCAAAGGGGTGAGCACTGTCACTCGTGGTCACCTCTGGTAAACCCTTGTTATATATTAAATAACTGTTCTTAAAAGTGAAGCATCCGTACAGTCTAGATAGTGCAAAATAAAAACTAGGACTAGTAGGAAAACATACATCAAAAACTAGTTGGTCAAAATTCTAGGCAAGTGAGGTGTATTTGTGTGACTTTTCGTTATGTAATGCCACCAACGATAGCTCAATAAAAATTCGGTAATACAACTAAACACAGTCATCAAGAATGAGAATCATGTCTCGTTGTATTAGCTCACTGAAACCGAAAAGGAAAACTGCAACAGACCAGGAATAAAATGGCATCAGGTCCAATCCGGACAAATAATACTGAAAAACAGCCTGGTGTACCTGTCACCAGGAAAATGTTACTTTTTACCCGCTATCCGGGGGGTGATGATGCCTACAGTACCCCCTCCCGATTTTATGAAGGAAATAACATTTTCGTCATACACCTTCTGATTTCTTTCTGCAAACAATATGCGCTATGGAGTCATGCCACCCAGCGCATCGACCCACGGATAGACGCTAAAATACGATAGACATATCCTCATACGGCACGTCAAAGCGGATTCTCTAGCCGTTCTTGTAAATTTTGAACTCCTCCCCTCAACTTCTTCTTCTTCTTCTTTTTTTTTTTTTTTTTTTTTTTCTCGTCAGTATGTCAAGAACAAATGTATTACAATTAAAAAATACAAGCAACGTGGTGCCGTATTTTCCCCTTGATCTTCTTCTTCTTCTTATCATTATTATTATTATCATTATTATTATTATTATTATTATTATTATTATTATTATTATTATTATGGACACCGTGATATCCCAGTGGTCAATTCTACCATCTGGGCCCTGTCGCCAGTTCGATTCCCGTCGGTGCCACCAGTATTTTCATTGAACATACCGGTCCGTCTGGACCAGTATTTTCATTGAACATACCGGTCCGTCTGGAAGTGTTGGAACTGCCCTTGCGGGGGTGTCATTAGAGCCTATCGTCAATTCTTCGTACTCCCCTCACGGGTGAGACGATGGAGGCGCATGTGCAGAAATGCATCAGCCATTGACAGAGAAGCACTATTATTATTATTATTATTATTATTATTATTATTATTATTATTATTATTATTATTATTATTATTATTATTATTATTATTATTATTATTATTATTATTATTATTATTATTATTATTATTATTATTATTATTATTATTATTATTATTATTATTATTATTATTATTATTAGGGAGTACATAGGCCATCGGTCCTTTCCATGGGCTGATTGGTATAAAGCTCCTAGAGTAATGTTCTATGCCGTCACTTCCTTTATTCCACCGATTGGTGTGGAGACTTTCCTTATGGAATGGAGGACTGGATGCACATGGCCTTTTGGCTCAGCAATTGGCAGGAGATACACTATTATTATTATTATTATTATTATTATTATTATTATTATTATTATTATTATTATTATTATTATTATTATTATTATTATTATTATTATTTAGGGAGTACATAGGCCATTGGTCCTTTTCAATGGGCTGATTGGTATAAAGCTCCTAGAGAAATGTTCTATGCAGTCACTTCCTTTATTCCACCGATTGGTGTGGAGACTTTCCTTATGGAATGGAGGACTGGATGCACATGGCCTTTTGGCTCAGCAATTGGCAGGAGATACATTATTATTATTATTATTATTATTATTATTATTATTATTATTATTATTATTATTATTATTATTATTATTATTATTATTATTATTATTATTATTATTATTATTATTATTATTATTATTATTATTATTATTATTATTATTATTATTATTATTATTATTATTATTATTATTATTATTATTATTATTATTATTATTATTATTATTATTATTATTATTATTATTATTATTATTATTATTATTATGGACACCGTGATAGCCCAGTGGTCAAGTTCTACCATCTGGGCCCTGTCGCCAGTTCGATTCCCGTCGGTGCCACCAGTATTTTCATTGAACATACCGCTCCGTCTGGACCAGTATTTTCATTGAACATACCGGTCCGTCTGGAAGTGTTGGAACTGCCCTTGCGGGGGTGTCATTAGAGCTTATCGTCAATTCTTCGTACTCCCCTCACGGGTGAGACGATGAAGGCGCATGTGCAGAAATGCATCAGCCATTGACAGAGAAGCACTATTATTATTATTATTATTATTATTATTATTATTATTATTATTATTATTATTATTATTATTATTATTATTATCATTATTATTATTATTATTATTATTATTATTATTATTATTATTATTATTATTATTATTATTATTATTTTTGGACACCGTGATAGCCCAGTGGTCAAGTTCTACCATCTGGGCCCTGTCGCCAGTTTGATTCCCGTCGGTGCCACCAGTATTTTCATTGAACATACCGGTCCGTCTGGAAGTGTTGGAACTGCCCTTGCGGGGGTGTCATTAGAGCCTATCGTCAATTCTTCGTACTCCCCTCACGGGTGAGACGATGGAGGCGCATGTGCAGATTTGCATCAGCCATTGACAGAGAAGCACTATTATTATTATTATTATTATTATTATTATTATTATTATTATTATTATTATTATTATTATTATTATTATTATTATTATTATTATTATTATTATTATTATTATTATTATTATTATTATTATTATTATTATTATTATTATTATTATTATTATTCACACGAAGATCCGACGGTAGATACATGGCCTTTTTAATGACGTACCCTTGTCTAAAGCGGATATCCTATAATATAGTACTAGGGGGACAGTCCTAGTAACTATATCCAAAGTCGGGGTGTAAGTACCCAACCCTGCGATATACCGACACAAGTAGAGATTGACCGTGCACAGGTACGACAGTATATAACGTATCGTAAAAAATAATTTAATGGAAGTTCAGAGAACATTTCATTTTTCGAGAACATCATCCCAGGACTTGGAAGACGGTCATACCCGGGAACACCATCGCTCAATACACTAGCGATCCCCGTCTACGGTGTAGTATCATTGTCGATCGACCTTTCGCACTCGTATGTTGCGATCGAATGCCAAGTTATATCACTGAGTCATTTTGATATTCATAATAATAACTGATGATGCATGATCAAATCATGATACGCCGTGGGCAATCAATCAGTTTATTTGAGACGCATAAAGAAAAATAGTTTCTTTGTTACTGCCTTCGTCTTCTGGCGCGGATTTCTTTGCCTGGTGGTGGGCCACCAACAAAAGTTAAATCGAACTTTGACTGTTCGAGAATGTCCCAGATCTTGTTAGGGATTCCGCCCAGCGATAAGTCAAAAGGGACGTCAAGCACTCCTCTTGGCAGTGTCTGAATGGTCCACGCAGTGTAATCCTTGTCTCTGGGAGTAATTGTATCATCCCATGTCTCGAGACTTTTTGCGTCTTTATATACTGGCAGATAATGTTTTGCATTTGGATCCATACTTCTCCAGAACTGGAGTATCGGTTGCATTATTTTTGCGGCTGATGATATTTTGAGTGTCCGTGTGACACGCGTTTTTCGTGGAACTGCCACGACCCGCATTAAGTATAAGTCTGAGAGAGTGTCATCAGCAACATGTTGTTCTGCTGGTCTCATCAGATAAAAAGCGTCCTTCACCCATGCGATGGTTGCTATTGCGTCACCTTCCTTCCATCGCTCATGGACGATCTCGACGTTGCCCGCATTTGGGTCAGTGTCAATCTCCTCATCCTCCTGGTGGACATCCTTTGATCTCATCGACCTCATCGCCTTCCTGTGTTGGTCGTTGATAAGATCATTTCGCGCTCTCCTTAGCTGCGCCTCTGTGATCTTCTCCTTCTTTCCGCTGTGCTGACGTGGAGACTTAGACTGAGTCCCCACCGCGCTTATGCGGTCAGTCTTCTCCTTACTGTCAACTTCACTCTCCTCCTTCTCAGCTATTGGTGCCCGATAAGCATCTTCTTGATCTATACCAGCCTCCTTGTGGATGGGCGGCACCTCTTTGAAATCATCTTTCATCCGTTTAACGCCTCCTCACGGATTTATCTTCCAGTAAGAAGGGATCATACTTAATCAGCCTTCGTACATTCACAATTTGCACCTTCCCTCTACCCCTGATCTTGTAGTTCAGAGGTCCCGTCTGTTCCATGATTTGATAAGGTCCTTTCCAATGAGTGAACAGCTTATAATTAGAGCTGACTCCCTTCGGGACCTGAGGATGGTACAATAGTACAATATCCCCGACCTGGAATTTGATCTGATCCAAGTGCGCTTGTCGCACCCCTTCGGCATTCGTCTTTCGGCGCTCCTCTCTATGCGCCCTGACTATTTGCTCCGCCTCCATCTTCACTCTAAGTCTCATCCCAAACAACTCATCCGCATCCGCCCAAGTGTCCTTTGGGTGAAGGAGCGAAGTCGGGATATCAGGCTCACGCCCATATACTAGCTGATATGGCGAGATTGAGCTCTTCGAGCCTCCTAACGCCGTAGAGGGTAGACAGTTCATTGCAAACGCAAATGATGGTGCTGCCTCGACCCATGCTCTTTGATTCTCCTTCTTCGTGCAATACATCTTTAGCGAGGCTTTGAGGGGTCTGTGTACCCGCTCGATTTTACCATTTGCTCGCGGTTTATAGGCAGTAACATATTGCCATTTCATCCCGGAATACTTAGATAGTTTGTCGATGACCTCGTTATTAAAGTCCGAGCCTCGATCAGAACATATCTTTTTTGGTACTCCGATCTGTGAGATGATCCTATCGATCAGCGCTTCGGCCGTCGTCTTGCCGGTAACGTCTTTGACAGGGATGATCCACACATAATTGGTGGCTCTGTCAATAGCCGTAAGGAGGTATTTGCAACCTTCCTTCGATTCTGGGAAAGGTCCCACATGATCAATGTACTCAAACATCCCCGCATGAAGAGGAAATTCGCCGATCAGGCCAAAATTTGCCTTCAGCGGTGTTTTGTTTATCTTGCACGGGATGCACGCATCCACCGCCTGATCTATCTCCTCCTTCATCTTCTTCCACCAGAATCGCCTCGCTACGAACATATGAGTTCGTTGTCGACCCGGATGCGCCAAAAGTGGGCAATTGTGGGCTGCGACAAATATAAATCGTCTCAGACTCTCCGGTATCCAAAGGGTCCATTTGTCCGGCTGTGACGCATAGCGACCGTGAAGGCCCTTGTACCACAGTAGACCATCTCTCCATCCCAACTCTTTCATTTGATCTTTGATTGCTTTCGTCATCTTTAGCTCATCCGGGTTCTGATACAACTGTATGACTTCCTTAAACTCCGGATCTTGAGCCTGTTGTTGCCTCCATGCGGTAGGCGAGGCTATATGGATAGTACCATCTTCTAGCCTTATCCCGATCCTCTCCGGGTCATCGTCTAGGTCACTTCTCCGCTCTTGAGGAGGCTCCGCATAAACTTCCTGCGTCTCCTCTTCTTCGTTCATGTTCGCCTTCGCATTCTCATATACCTCGACCACTCAGCGTCCTCCTGGGTATGTAGCTCACAACATATCCCGTGATCCGGGCCTTGTGGACTGTACCGTAGACCCGTGCGGTCATATCGGACTCCACTCGCCATCCCCATCGTCTCAATGTGGCTGACCTCATACACTTTGTCAGTGGACAAGTCTTCCATCTCCACCGTGGACACCAACACCGATACTTCTGAGTTAAACTCTAGCCTAGAGAGGCTATCAGCGACCACATTTCGCTTCCCCGGTAGATGGACCATTGTAAAATCGAAACAAGACAAGAACGCTTGCCACCGCGCTAGCCGTCCCGTCTGTTTATGATTCATCAACCATAACAGGTTATGATGATCAGTTCTAACAATAAATTGAGGTCCGCCCCACAAATACTCTCTGAGCCTCTTGAGGGCCCATACCACCGCCAACGCCTCTCTTTGCCTTGTGCAATAGTTTCTGTCCGCCGCACACAACTTTCTACTGATAAACATGATTGGGCGTAATTTCTTCTCCTCATCTTCCTGCTGTAATACAGCCCCAATCGCAAACTTAGATGCATCTGTATCGACTACGAATTGTTTCGTGAAGTCGGGCATCGTTAACACCTGTCCTCCATCCTTCGGGTCTTTGTAAATAAGATCTTTGAGCGTATGAAACGCTTGCAAAGCTCTTCATTCCACTTCTCAAAGTCTCCAAAATCAATCATTCTCTCCAACTTAGCACGTGTTGCACCCCAATCGGGTATGAACTGGCTATAGTATTGCGCCATCGCAAGGAATGAGTGCAATTCAGTGCGGTTCTTCGGTATCGGTCGATTCATAATCTCCTCCCTCTTCTCCTTAGATATCGAGACTCGGTTATGAGAGATCTCGTACCCTAAATATGTCACACTCGTCTTGGCAAGTTGACACTTCTTCAGATTGCACTTCAGGCCAAAAGCTCAAATGCGCCTGAATATATCGGACAAATGATCGATATGCTCCTCCATTGTGTTAGAGTATACGATAATGTCATCGATATAGCAAAATGCATATTCTCCCGCTTTCTGTGCCCTCCTTCTCATAAATCCTCCGTCTGTCAGATCATCGTACTGACTGCTTAGCATCTTCTGCATCGCCTTCTGGAAAAGTCCTGGGGCTTGCTTGAGGCCCATCGGAAACACTTTCCATTGGTATATCTCCATACCCACCACAAACGCCGTCAGCCATCTGGACTTTTCTTCCAGTGGTATCTGCCAGAAGAAGTTCTTAAGGTCAATGACCGAATAGAATTTCGCATTCCGCAGTACTCTCCTTCCTTCTTCTAATGTCGGAAGAGGATTTCTCTCTTCCTCCAGCACCTTGTTAACACGAGCATAGTTAACTGTCAGGCGCCATTCTCCTCCTGGCTTCGGCACTATTCCCGGCTGTGAGACTATTGGAGATGTTGATCTCTCAATAAAGTCCTCATTGAGCAGCTGTCTTGCTAGCTCCTCCGCTATCTTCGCCTCATGTATACTCAAGTTCGCCCTTCGTGGTGCCGGTGACGGCTCCGCACCCGGTATTTTGTAAATAACCGCAGTGAAGTCCTCAGGCTTGACACCACCTGCATATGGAGGGTAAAAAATTTCTTTGTTCGCCTTCAATTTGGCTTTTAAAAGCTCCTTCTCTCTCTCCGTGCCTATTCCTTCTTCTAATATTTTCCGCGCCGCCTCTTGGAAATCTTCATCAGACGTCTTCTTAGTCTGTTTGAGGGGTTCTCTGTCCTCCTCCAAGCCTAAGTCTTCTTCCGAGACATCATCTAGGCCCGTCTTCATACGTGATCGTGTCCTGCTCATCATCTTTGCCGAGCTCCACCAGCATGTCAATAAGTCTCGCGTATTGCAAAGGAGCCTTACGGGTGTAGAAACCATCAAAGCATGTGAATGCTTGCGGTATCAATTTCAACTTGTCGAGGTCTCTGAGCTTCCGCTTGTATGCACTGCTCTGCTCACAAGTTCCCAAACGACAAGCCACCACTAGCTGTTGCTTGCGAGAGGGTACCGGTATAGGATAATCAATAAGCCGGTCCCTTATTTCCTGCGCCCATATCGCCTTCTCATTATGCGGCAGGATAATAGTATACGGCTTATTATTTTCAAATAAAGTCCGTAATCATTTCTTCACTTCAGTTAGTGAACGCGGCCACGTGGGCTCGTCATCACAGAAATCAGTAATAAAACTTTTAATAGTTTCTGGTGGAGTATCCGGGATTCGCCCCGTTTTCCTTGGTACAAACTCCTCCCTTTTTTCTTCTCCTACTTTTGCATGGAAACAGTATCCATTAGTAATGTGGACATCTGTTCCTACTCCTTCCGCAAATCTTGCCAACGACGGGCTTCTTTGTGCGACACATATTATCTCCTCCTTCCGCTTCTCAATTAAGTCATCAATAGACTTGTTGTCCCAATGGCATGTCGGAACTGTGACAGTGCACACTTGGGATTCCCAATTGTCGGTCCAGGACAGCTCGTCTGGTCTTATGACATGGGGGTGAACATACACCTCAAGTGCCTCATGCACGATGGCCATCTTTTTGTAATCCGTCGCTAGACTCAGCTCATAAGCGTCATAAGAGTCAGTAGCGTTGATGAGATCAATATCACTCTCCTCTCTTCTTAAAACTTCATATATCACTCGCCGTGCGGCGCAATCAATCACAGCCCCCATCGTAGCCAATTGGTCATACGACAGTAATATTGTTCCGTGGTAACCTGGGACGACATAAAGGTTCATGCGGTATACTCGTGCGGATTTTAATTTAAAGGTCAGTGTGATGATGCCAGTGATATCCGTCCGACTGCTTACTCCCTTCAGAGTGTCAGTCGAATTTTTCATATTTCCGTCCACCCAATCCCGGTATTTATTCAAAAACTTCCGGCCGACAATATTAATATTCGCTATCGTATTATTACCAACTTTCAAATTATATAGTATCGTATTAAAAGTTTCACAAAGAAAGCTCAGTATAGCATAAAGCAACTGGCCTCTGCATATTATTTGCGAGGACAAGAACCTTGTGTTCTAAGACCTTAAGTCTCGCCTCTAAGTCTTTTGACTCCTCCTTCTCTTTTCTTTCTTTCTTTTTCTCTTTTCTTTTTTTTTTTTTTCTTTTTTTTCTTTTCTTTTTTTTTCAAGCAACAGGCACAACTGTGACCTTCGTGCTGAACCATACCTTTTTCTCTCTTCCCCTCTCACGCCGTCTGTTCCCCCTCCCGCGGCCTAATAGGCTTGTTGGCCTGTTGGATTGTGGCAGGAGCTAGAGCTGGAACTGGAGCTAACTTACCAGCCGCCTTCTCCTCTACCCCATCCTCCACCTGAGGCTTAGCCGCCTCGACTGGTGGGGTGACAAGCCATCTTCCTCTTCCACCTCCTCTTCCGCCTCCTCTTCCGCCTCCTCCTTGCTTCCTCCTCTTCTTTTGCTCATCTCTTTTCAGAATAGCTTGCATGGCTTGTGCGATCTCGTCCTCGGGGCAGACTGAGTGCTGAATCCCCTACCGCATGACTAAAAGCACAAGGAGCCATTTCCCCTTCTTTAAGAGGCCTCCTAAGCTTGCATTCCCAGCCCGAGAAAAAAACGGTAGCAAGCATCAGTTGCTTCTAAAATAAGACAACAGTGCGACGACAGTCAAAGTCTGTGCTGGCCGCTCTCTCTTCACCTCCTCCTCTCTCAGACGCAAGTAATATTAGTACAGGGCTGAATCGAATCCCAAAATGGATTCATGTAATACTATGAACGATACCAGCACCTCATACTCTTGCTCTGGATTTCATTGTCGTCCGTTGTGGTGAACAATAGAATCGATAGCAGCGTCGGAGCTTGTCTAGACGGCCTCCGTGTCGATATCTCTATTCTCAGAGGACTTAGCATAATGCGTGATGCCTCCTCCTCTCTCTGTCCTTCTCCTTCTCCAGGACCTTCTCCTTCTCTTTAATTTGTCCTTCTCCTTCCCCTTCCCCTTCTCCTTCTCCTTCTCGTTGACTTCTTTTGCTCCTCCTTCTGAATCTGTTTCTTCTTCTTCTCCTTCTCCTCCTCTTGGTCCTCCTCCTTCTCCTCCTTCTCCTCCTCCTTCTTCTTCTTCTCCTCCTCCTTCTCCTCCTTCATCTTCTCTTCCTTCTCCTCCTCCTTCTCCTTCTCCTCCTCCTTCTCCTCCTCCTTCTCCTCCTTCTCCTTGACTTCTTCTCCTTGACTTCTTCTCCTCCTCCTTCTCCTCCTCCTTCTCCTCCTGCTCCTTAACTTCTTCTCCTCCTCCTTCTCCTCCTCCTTAACTTCTCCTTCTCCTCCTTCTCCTCCTCCTTCTCCTCCTTCTCCTCCTTCTCCTCCTACTCCTTAACTTCTTCTCCTCCTCCTTCTCCTCCTCCTTAACTTCTTTTCTTTTCCTCCTTCTCCTCCTTCTCCTTGACTTCTTCTTCTCCTCCTTCTCCTCCTCCTTCTCCTCCTCCTTCTCCTCCTGCTCCTTAACTTCTTCTCCTCCTCCTTCTCCTCCTTCTCCTTAACTTCTTCTCCTCCTCCTTCTCCTTCTCCTGCTCCTTAACTTCTTCTCCCTCCTTCTCCTCCTCCTTCTCCTCCTCCTTCTCCTCCTCCTTCTCCTTAACTTCTTCTCCCTCCTTCTCCTCCTTCTCCTCCTCCTTCTCCTCCTCCTTCTCCTCCTCCTTCTCCCCCTCCTTCTCCTCCTCCTTCTCCTCCTCCTTCTCCTCCTCCTTCTCCTCCTCCTTCTCCTCCTCCTTCTCCTCCTCCTTCTCCTCCTCCTGCTCCTTAACTTCTTCCTCCTGCTCCTTAACTTCTTCTCCTCCTTCTTCTCCTCCTTCTTTTCCTCCTTCTTCTCCTTCTCCTCCTTCTCCTCCTCCTTCTTCTCTCCTTCTCCTTAACTTCTTGTCCTCCTCCTTCTCCTCCTTCTCCTTAACTTCTCCTCTTTCTCCTTCTCCTCCTTCTGCTTATATTCTTCTCCTCCTCCTTCTCCTCCTTCTTCTCCTCCTCCTTCTCCTTCTCCTCCTTCTTCTCCTCCTTCTCCTTAACTTCTTCTCCTCCTCCTTCTCCTCCTCCTTCTCCTCCTCCTTCTCCTCCTCCTGCTCCTTAACTTTTTCTTCTCCTCCTCCTCCTTCTCCTTAACTTCTTCTCCTCCTCCTTCTCATCCTCCTTCTCCTCCTCCTGCTCCTTAACTTCTTCTCCTCCTCCTTCTCCTCGTTCTTCTTCTCCTTTTCTTCAAACCTGTTTGCTGACATGATGTTAGCATGTGGCATGATGATGTAGGCACGTTGAGTGGCTTAACCATAGCACACCAAACAATCACATCCTTCTTCTTTCTCCTTTTGCTAAAAAGCTCTGTAGATCTACTAGTCAAAGATAGACAAGTAGAGAGGAGATATTAGTGATAGGGTAGAGCAAATGTAAAAAGCTCTGTAGATCTACTAGTCAAAGATAAACAAGTAGAGAGGAGATATTAGTGATAGGGTAGAGCAAATGTCTCTGTCCTCTTGATGAAATGTTTGTTTGATTTTCGTTCAAGTTTTTGTTTTCACTCCTTCGTCAGATTTTTCAACATCCCTCCTCTGTTTGCTTATTCCTCTCTCTTTTCTATTCTGTATCTGTTATGAGGTACTAGTGTCTACACAACGATAGCAATAGGGAGTCTGGAAAAGCTCTCCTTCAGAAGTCACACTATGAACGGAGAAGGTTTTAGACTGGTTTTCATAACACGATCAAAGATATGCAAAAATGCTTTGATGTGCCTGTGAAACAATGTACAGAATAGCATAAATTTGAAGGGTAGAGTGCAGTGCACCTGTTCCTTATGCTTGTTTGTGTTTTGTGTATGTTCTTTCACTCTTCTGTCCACCTCCTTCTTCTTGGTCTCTGTGTGAGAACAGCAAGAACGACAGAGAGTCTGTATCTGCTGTCTCCTTGTGAGCACACAGATATAGACTTGAGGCCAATCAAATTATTTGTTTTGTAAAAGAGTTATAAGGGTTCTGTGTTGGAGTATTTGTTTTCGTCTGACGTCCCCCGTGTGAGACAGGTCAGTGAAAATTTGTTCTGGATGCCCGTGTGGCCATGCAGAAAGAAATCACCCTAGTGATGTGGACTCCAAATGTAATGCCCCCAATAAAAAGTCGGTAATACAACCAAACACAGTCATCAAGAAATGAGAATGATGTCTCGTTGTATTAGCTCAGTTAAGCCGAAAGCAAAACGGCAACCAGGAATAAAATGGCATCAGGTCCAATCCGGACAAATAATACTGAAAAACAGGCTGGTGCACCTGTCACCAGGAAAAGGGCACTTTTTACCGGCTATCCGGGGGGTGATGCCTATAATTATTCTGCTATAAGAGGGAGGGAAAGTAACGGTCATATTCACACTTGCCACTCTTTAGAGTAAGTAGTGATTCGCACCGATGTGTTCTAACCGACCTCAGATATCGTTTTTCTCCGTTTATGACGAGCACGAGATGCTGTTGATTTACTCTCTTATTAATAATTATATAACTTCACTTTTTTCAAGTTCTTGTATTATACTATTCGATTTACAGTAGTTTTACGTGATCACTTTTCACACCCAGTACCAGATTTTTTTAGCTTTTTTGAGGCGGTTAGTACCTATCACCAATTTTACTTGTGCGGAATCACTACACGGCAGAGTCTGCACTGCCGCGCGTTTACAAGCTCAGAAATAGTGAGAACTGCAAGGGAGAGAGCAGGGCCCCTGAAGCATATTTTTGCTCGGTCCCCTAATGTCCCACGTCGCATCAATACGTCTTACTAATAAATGCGATTTAGGCTCTGTCGTTTATCGACAATATCGATCTTGTCCTGGACGCAACGTTGAGCGGAAGAAAGCACAAACGGGTGCGAAGGGAAGCGAAGTCGTTGCCGACCACCAGATTAAATCTTGATCGACTGAGGACAAGGCTCCTTCAAGTGGATGCAAAGGTTCATGAGGTGGATGGTTTCTTGTGCCGGTTTAGCCAGCAGACAAGGCTTGATGAACTTGCATGCGTGACCGAGCCTGCACCAATCAATCAAGAGGATATTGCCCGACTAAGATCTTGTTAGATGGGCTTGTAATGTGCGCACTCGATAAGAATCCAAACTCATTATGGGTTGAGTGTCCGGTCCTTACCTATGGCCGGATGGAGAAGGAGGTTTTGCAAGCCCCTTGCTTCACGCCAAGTAACCGCAAACCAGAAGACGTACTCGCACTAAGTGTCGATGAGTACTTCCAGCTTTATATTTCCAGAAGCCTCAAACGATTCGGGAAACTTGCCCGAAAACTAGTCCGCCTCCATTCTGCGCTGATCTTCCCCAAGGGCAAGGCCCCGATAGAGAAGTCCCGCCTAGTATGTAACCAGAAAAGGTCCCCATGGCGATATGTTTTACGAAACCTTGGCAGTATTCTCACCTTTGTAGTCCTCGAGTTCTCCAAACATGGTCTGAATTTCAACCTCAATGACCTGTCTAAAGTGCAAGAGCTACTCCATAGAGCCATGCCATTGGCCCGTTTCCGTAACCAAGATGGGACTGCCCATCTCTTTGCCTGCCAGTTCGATATGAAACAAATGTTCACGTGGCTATCCAAGCAGTCGGTCCTCCAGTCTGTCATGTTCGCGGTGCGATTCATCCAAACGTATGGGCGGAGCGATGGCCGATCATGCCGCCGCGTTGAAGCTTTCCAGGTGTCAAAGAAACCGTGGTCCGTTGCGGGAAGGGCACCGAAACACCAAGTTGGGTACAAGACATCTACGGCGAGGGAGGACTTTTACTTTTTTACGTTTCAAGATGTCATTGCTCTCGTCCAGCTTGACCTTGATCATGCTCATTTTACGATGGGGAATGGGGTCTCATGCAGTTGCATGGGTGTCCGATCGGCGGATATGTATCCGCGCAATTAGCTGTGCTGAAATGCATGGTAGACGAGCATACCAACCTCACTGCCTATATCCCAAGACCGCTCCGCAAATCGTTCTTTGGTATCCGGCAGGTGGATGACCTTCTTCTCCTTGTTACCCTCCCACCATGCCACCCGGTTGTACACAGACTACTCACGGCCATCAGGAACTCAGGACAGCCACAGCAGAGTGAGCAGTTCTATACAAGGGGATTAGTCTAAGAGCTCGAAGAAAAGACAACAGTAACGAAAGGACTTGACCATTTTCTTGTTTTTGCGGGATACGATCTTGCCCTGCCTACGACAGTCGATAGGGATTTCCAGTCGCGGCCCACGTTCAAGAATTGGACTCACATGATGAATGACAACCTCATCCGCTTCCCGCGACTACCACCTCCCGATAACTTTACCAGAAGAGACGTCCGCATTGGGACACTTATAGGGATGTTTACCCTGTTTGCCAGTCAATCATCCGCCAGGTGTCACCTTGTCGAAGCGGCGGTGAAGCTGTTCATCGAAACCCGATACCCGATGTCCCTCTTCTACCGGGCACTTACACAGATGGCTAGAAAGCAGCCTTTATGAGATACGATTCGTAGCTACCTATGTATGGTAGTAACTGACCTTCCAGTGCATTTACCCTTTCGTAAGAAATGGAAGTGGGTAATCCAATTCCAATTGCCACCCGATCTGAGGGGACAGCCGTTGAAAGGCTTCCGTCCCAGTGGCAACAATGATCCCGACCTTGAATCAAACCAATGAACCTGCCTCGATGTCCTTCTTTTGCGCATGGCCCCGGTCGACTACCGGGGCCGACTCTATCAGGCTCGTGAGGTGTATTTGTGTGACTTTTCGTTATTCTGCTCAGATGATAAGAGGGAGGGAAAGTAACGGTCATATTCACACTTGCCACTCTTTAGAGTAATTTGTGATTCGCACCGATGTGTTCTAACCGACCTCAGATATTGTTTTTCTCCGTTTATGACGAGCACGAGATGCTGTTGATTTACTCTCTTATTAATAATTATATACCTTTACTTTTTTCAAGTTCTTGTACTATTCGATTTACAGTAGTTTTACGTGATCACTTTTCACACCCAGTACCAGATTTTTTAGCTTTTTTGAGGCGGTTAGTACCTATTACCAATTTTACTTGTGCGGAATCACTACACGGCAGAGTCTGCACTGCCGCGCGTTTACAAGCTCAGAATTTCGAAAAAAAAAAAAGATAGAACTGCAAGGGAGGGAGCAGGGCCCCTGAAGCATATTTTTGCTCGGTCCCCTAATGTCCCACGTCGCATCAATACGTCTTACTAATAAAAACTAGAGATTCAGACTGTCAGACTTTCAGAGCATCTAGAGCATACCCCCAGATCCTGAGATCACAGTCAGCAACTAGACTAGAGCAATAGCTTATATAAACTGAAAAACTTAATACAGTGAATATTGACGACATACGATATACCGAAAAATGACTTTAATGATTATACTTTGTCCTACAGTAACGGATGACTAAAACGATTGGTAGGTATTAATAACAGAACAACAACTGGACCCACTTTGTGGGGGCAGATATACCCACTCGGTTCACAAAGGTGGATTGGCATGAGTTATTCTGATACGGGATCTAACCGCATAACACGGTTAAATACATGGATATATTAGTTACCAATCTATAGCCTAACACTCCCCCTGATTACTTTAGATTAGTACAAACTGTGACATAATTAAAGATAATCTTCCAAGCCTGTGGAAATATGTATTAGCATAAAAATGATGAAAGTTAAATTAATTTTACACCTATCGACTATCCACTCCCTCACGCTCTCGCAGAAGTAGATACATCGGCTCCGCCAACAGGGATGTCCCATCCGAAGCTATGTCCCGGCCCATAGCGCAGGTACGTGTAACTCACGCACCTAGTCCTGAATGGCAGTGTGACGTCGGTAGTAGAGCTCTCACACCCCTCGAGTCCTATTCCTTAATCTAGCTACCGCTTAAACTGCCTTGCCAGGAACTTATTATTCTAACTTATTTCAAGGGGGAGACTCTAACTTGAAGATATATCATAACATGATACTATCATAGGCAAATATGAGCGATCCCAAATAATAAAAATTAGAATATATGCACTAAAACCATAACATAGAAAATGTAATCATCATGTATAACACTTATAAAAGTAAATTGACGTAAGCGTTTGCACACAACGTTTTGTACTGAATAGGACAAAATGTTGGGTGAAATTCAATAAGGTGAGAATTGTCAGGTTCCCTGCAATGGTGACAAAACATAAACATCAAATGAGCGTAAATTTTGCGTGAAATCCGCTAACTCGCAAATACCCGTCTGCACACACCAATACAACCTCATTCAATGAGATATGCACAGAAATGATAATAAACGCACAATGATGCACTTACAATAATCGAATAACAACAGGTATAATTACTTAATATATGACCGAACAAGTATGACATATATAACATATACATTACAGGTAAAGTGTCGCTTAACAGCAAAACAAACATGCTGGGCCTTCACAGCCTACAATGCAGTTATGAACATGCCGGGTCCGCTGCCTGAAGCACCTGCTGGTAAGATGTATATAGTCATAGCATATAGATAAACCATAAGAAACAACATATGATAACATCATCATGAAATAGTTATGTGTTGAACGCGCAACATTACCGACATTACATCAGAAAACATCAACATGAAGATAATAACATTAATGGTTGCCTATTAACATTAATTACCTATTACATCTGACGGTTGTCATAGGATACAAGCATGTACCGAGAAACATGAGCGATCCGATCACATCGACAACAATGTCTACAATTTAGTTGCACTGACAGAACTAAAACCATAGTACCTAGCTTCCTGGTGGCCTCATTGGGTCTACTTAGTTTACGATCTATATGGCAGGCCTTAACTATTACTATTGACTATTATTATGACATTAACTTTGACTAATTCTATATAGCAAAATGGATCATCGACACATGCGATATATATAATCTAGGTTTAATGTATAAACTTCTAATGTCGTAATAACAGTAGTGGCTCTCTCTCCCTCGCTTTTCGGAGTTTTATGTAGCAAAAGTGAGTTTAGTTGATACATATTTAGATATTAAAGAGACGAAAGCAATATACACAAACAATGAAAATAAAGCAAACAATAATGTCATATAACGCATGGTGCGGAATGCATAATATAACAAGGCAAAGCTATTCTATTGGCATTCCACCGCGACATGCCCGGAGATTGGCGATTTAGTCAGGTAATCTGCCATATTCTTCTTTGACGGAATTTTGTACAACTGTACAGACTTTGGGCGGCATCGGTCGACTAAATAATGAAAACTCACTGCAAATTGTGTTTAGTACGATTCTCACCTAAGCCGCGGGCCGACAATGAGATAGCTCCTGAGTTATCCTCGAGGATCGGGATGGTGCCCAGCGAATAACCCATGTCTTCTAACACCCTCCGAATGGCCTCTGCCTCCCTAACTGCCTCGTTGGCAGCTATAATTTCAGCTTCGACGGTTGAGTTAGCAACGTTAACGACGGACTGCAACTTCGAGAAAACAGAAATCGGAGTCAAATGGAAGAAAGATGAAACCACTAAGGGACCTCCTATCCTCCTGTCTAGAAGCGAAATCGGAATCACAGTAGCCAAATACTGGAGTCTTCTAGCGAACTTCCTTAGGGATCTCTGCCTCACCGAGTTTTACCGAGTGTTGAGACAAGTGACTGGGGTCAATATCCGCAAAGGAATCCATAACTGGCGATCCTCCAACCGGCTTTTGCTTACGCTCCCCCTGTTTCGCGTAAGTCCACATGGAAGTGGTAGTCTTATCGGCTCTTCTGAAGAAAATCCCACGTGGGGTCACCAAAAACCGACAGATTTTATCGATTCGCGAA
The DNA here is from genome assembly GCA_019918135.1 of Paulinella micropora. Classification (NCBI taxonomy): domain Eukaryota; phylum Cercozoa; class Imbricatea; order Euglyphida; family Paulinellidae; genus Paulinella; species Paulinella micropora. The sequence continues at coordinate 75,461 of WBZZ01003728.1, read as the reverse complement.
TACGCGCGGGGGGAGGAGGGGAGGGGGGGGGGGAGGTTCGGTACCATATCCGAAGCTGCCATATTCAGGGCGCAAACGATCAAAGGTGAGTGTTGACAGCGACAAAGAGCAAAACACCAATAAGGGTACGGAGGTCGTACGCAAAAAGGGTATGTTCGGGCTTGAGGGAACGGACCGTATCCGAGGTGTTGGGGGACTTGGCGGGAATAGCGCCATCGTATCCTAGCTTAAGCAAAACGGCTTTAATGTAAACATTTTGATGGACTAGGATCCCATTCTCGAAGTGTTCGAGTGAAATGTTCTTGAAAGACGTGGCAACGCCAAGGTCCTTGCATCTTAAACCCTTTTTCTGAAAGAATTTAACTAAGGCAGAGTGCTCTTTCTCGTCAGCAACCTGCAAACCATCATCGACATGGAATGTGAGCAATGTAATGTGTGCAGTGGGTTGTTGTCCTTTACTATCGCATATGATGCCTTATCTATTGCTAGGGGCTTATATCCGAACTGAACAACTATATCGTTCAAGACATCGTACTACAATCTTCCAGACTCAGGATGACCATAGTAAGCTTTGAGGATAAGCTTAAGCCATAACCACCCAATGCGCTCAAAGCCGGGCGGTGGGCGTGCATAGATGGTGTAAGGCATGATTGCGTGCAGATATGCGGTGACAAAGCCAACAAGCCTTAAATCCCTATTGTGAACGGCAGCGTGCGCGACAAACATTAGAAATGTGCGGTGGTGAGCAGTAGGGGATATTTCCGCTTAGCATTATAATGAACACCAGGCTCCATTAAATCTCCCTTTATAACAATGGAATCGGACAAAGGGGGGTTAGCCCCTTTATTACCAAATTTCTAAGGGTAGACGTGACTTTTTCGAAAGATGCCGGACGGTAGCAGAGATCATTTTCCAGCTAGCAAATCATTTAAAAACATTAAAAAACAAGTTTCATTTACTTATTTGACTGTCTGAATTTGACTTAGGCTCAAACCGGTTGCCGGCCAGAAAAAAGGATTTTCACTGAAAATTACAAGTCCCGGCACGGGATCAAAATTTAATAGAGCTAGATACGTGCGGAAGTAGTCTACTGTGACAAAGCAAGCGATTCAAAACGAAAAGCATAAGTTTTTAACACAACCAATCATGACTTACAGCAAAACTTCACCCTTCCCCCCCCCCCCCCCGCAGTCTATCCGCAGAAGAATGCGTAACAAGCAATCGCGCCAAAGATGATCACCATTATCTGCGTGGGCTCCAGTCTCAGAGTTGCCACTAGCGTCAGCTGTGGCCACTCTAGACTGGAGACCTAAAACTTCGACTGAGACTTCAAAAAACTTTGCCTCATTTGCCTTCCCCCCCCCCGCTGGGCGAGACGATTTGAAGTTCCGCACTGGACAAGTTTAATATAACTACCTTCGCGCGCAAAGCGCAGCGCTTTTGATAAATCTAGCGACAGCGGCTATGATTTATAACAAAGCACATGAGCTGTAGATAATGTTATAGTATACCGCGACTTAGAACAAAACTGAACCCCCCCCCCCCCCCCCGCGGGACGGGACTGAAGTTCCAGCCCTGGACAAGTTTGATGAAACTACCTTCTCGCGCAAAGCGCAGCGCTTTTGATGAGTCTCGCGACAGCGGCGCTGATTTATAACAAAGCACATGAGCTGCAGACAATGTTATAGCATACCGCGACTTATAACAAAACTGAGCCCCCCCCCCCCCCCCCGCGGGGCGGGGCGGGACTGAAGTCCAGCACTGGACACGTTTGATAAAAACTACACGCGCGCAAAACGCAGCGCGTTTGATGGCTCTAGCGGCTGTGTCAGACTTGTTACAAAAAGATTTGGATTTGATCTGACCAAGTGACTGATGATTCGTTGCGGTTCGTTGCGGTACTGCACCTGCCAAAAACAGCACACCTAGTTGCATACACTACATAAACATACACACGTAAGCAACCAACAAAGGAATAGCAACGAAATGATAACCTGTCACAAATTTCAAGAGTATCGGCGCAGGCTTTGTGAAGCGAGCGCAAAATTCAGCCACTTGTCAGTGGACGGCGCGGCAGAAGGGAACCCATGGTATTCGTGGCGGCCGTATGGAGACGGGGCAAGGGCGCCTTCAGGCGCCACGCCCAACCGCAACAGATTGAAGGGAAATCTGTAATTGTTCTTCTTCTTTCTTCGTCTAAAATCTTCGTCACTATCCGAACTGTCATACTCGGACTCAGAACTACTGCTGCTATCTTCTTCTTCTTCTTTCTCTCTCTTCCGCTCTTTCTCTCTCTTCTCCTTCTCCTTCTTCTTCTTCTTCTTTTTCTTCTTCTTCTTCTTCTGCTGCTGCTGCTGCTGGTGCTTCTTCTTCTTCATCTCCTCACTCTTCTTTTTCTCCCTCTTGCTCTTCTTCTCCCTCTTGCTCTTTGGCATTTCATCTTCTTCGTCTTCGTCTTCATCTTCGTCTTCTTCGTCCTCTTCTCTCTCTTTCTTCTTCCCTTTCTTCTTCTCTCTCTCCGCTTCTTTCTTCTTCTCTCTCTCCGCGTTGCGCGATGCAAGGGCTGCGGCTGCTTCCTGTTCCTTCCTGTCCCTCTTTTCCTTCTCTTGCAGCGCCGCCGCGATGAGCGCGTTCACTTGGGACAAGTTCATGAGCCCGTCGGACTCGGAGGCACCAGCCTGTTCAAACATTCATCAATATTACACAACAGGCGCAGCGACAATTGTAAGAAAGGCAGCGAGCTTGCCTTATGGGAGCTGTTGGCAAGGTTCTTGCTGCTGCTGCTGGTTTTGGACGCGCAACCGGACACGGGACCACCGGCGTCTAAGTTCATAATAATCATTGGCATGCCAGGGTGCGCGGGGGGTGGGGGGGGGGGGGAGATAAAGGTAAACGACCTTTGCCACCCTTGCCGCTGCTCTTGCCGCTGCCCTTGCCCCCGCCTTTGCCCTTGCCGCCCTT